>CATQJA010002160.1:0-100074 GCA_958295435.1 Mesorhabditis spiculigera
TGAGAATGGGTTTGTTACGTTATCGTCTACAGGATCTAAGGTTTTCCGACGTTGACTTTTACAAGTGTTTGATTTTTGCAGCCGAAGAACTTTAGCTACCTTCAAAAAGAAGATGTAGCAGGTTTTTAAGAGGAACTTTAGCAATATTTTGCGATCTTTAAACCGTAAAAATTAAGCTGCCTTCGAAATTACGTTTTTCTAACCTAAATATGAGGTTCTAAAAGCTATAAATCTCCTTTTCAAACCCATTTTCCCGATAATATGCCGTTACAACCAAATTTACGCTAATTTAACCGATTTTTAAAACCCCATTTCGCCAGGCTTTACCCAGCCAAAACCCCCAAATTCAGTCGGGTCGCGCTTTCCACAAGAATATTTATTACTTTTTATTATTTTTTTGCTCGCTGCAATGTCCGGTCTTGCCCCAGCCCCGTAGAAATTAAATAAAATAAAGAGATTCTACTTAATATATCTTTGAAAACAATTAACTACAAAGTACAAACGATAAAATCTAGAATGCTAACCCTCGGAAACACTTCGGTGGTGATGGCGCCTGCGGGGAATAGCTTTAGCTCAAGGATGAGCTCATCTCCTGGTGGCGGAAAGGTGGATTTTCATGTAGTCTTACGTGGAAGAAGGGTTTCTATATTATTTATTTAACTATTATTTATCTTTAAATCAAATAGGGCCTGGATCCGGACGACCTATCAACAAAACAGGCCAAGGTTCTGATGGCCTACGAGGCGGTGACACCAAATGAAATCTCGGTGGCGGAGAATGATGTAAGTTTTTTCAAAAGTAGAGCAAATATAGGACTTTGACTTTAAGACGAAAGCTTAATCAATAAGTCTTATTAGAATTGAATCAATTTCAAAAGAAAGAGTTAATTTTGAAAGCCTAAATTCGATTTTTATACTTTGAATTCATGAAAGATCAATAGAAAGGTGTAGGATTGGATTTAATAAGTAAATAGATAAATCTGGATAGGAATCCAGTTGGTTTTAAACTTATGAAACGGTTTTTCAAGAGTGCACTTATGTTCCACCCTCAAAACCTGGAACTTTACGGGAAAAAATAGTTCGAAAGATAGATTATCGTCTTTCTGATTCCGTTAAAACACTAATTACAGTGCACATAATTACCGTAATTTGAACTTAACGCCCTATTAGTCCAAAAATTCCAGATCCTGATCATCTACCGCCTACCCGGCATGGACCCCGAGTTTGTGATGGCCGAAAAGGGAGGGAATCGCGGCAAGGTCCCCATTTCTTACCTTGAAGTACTCTAGAAGACCAGTTTCTCACTATTTTTTTTGCATTTATTTCCGGTTTCATCACTTATTCGTATTCTCTGTACAATCCCCAGTGTCAGTTTGCTAGTATCTTCTTAACGTGCATTTTTAGAATAATAAATCGTGCAAATAAAGGTATAAACTCAAATTTACTCGGCATTTTTCGGGGTTTTTCAGTGCTGTCAGGCACAAATACACATTGGGAAATTGGGGGTATTGATTTTTAATAAGTTAATAGGGGCGACCTGGCTAGCAGAGTGGTCGAAATTTTCCCATTCATAGGGTTTTCGAAAATTTGTAAATAGTATTGCGGGATACGGATATGGAAATTGATCACAAAATTGACGGAAAAAGGTCGCTTATGAGTTAAATTATACCAAAAAAGAAAAGTAATAACTGAAACACGAATTAAAAGCGGTCATATTAAGCTGGTTTGTTCTATTTTTTTATCAGTACATAACGATTATAGACACCGGAAATATTGGGGTTGAGATCGGGGCGGGATATCGGAATATTGCGGTTTTATGCTATCGTTTTAAGCTAATGGGAGAAATCGACGAGTAACACAAAGCAAGAATCACATGCGAAAAGTTATAAAAAAGTTGAAATAGACGGAAGGTATCATAGTTATGATATTTCTTGAACAATGATGACTTTGATACCTTCCTGCCCATTTAAAAAAAAAACAGACCGGTGTCGAGGCGCATCAAAACGCATTTGGAACTCGATATCTATCGAGGAATTTCGATTTGGAAACTGAAACGCTGAGAAACGTTTTGTTTCGGCAAGCAGATATGCTCGGGGGTCTCAAATACTTAAAAAATTGGGTCAAATCAGGGTTACAAGTTGCGAATCAGTGACTAGAAGATGATTTGGCTCAAAGACAGGGTGATAAATTACAAAAAAAAAACAAGCAAAAAGCGTATTTTAATAGAACACATCACAAATTGTGACGCTATTTGTTCACTTTTGCAATAATGGCTTCGGAAAACGACGATTAGTTCCATGTCTAAGCATCGCTTGGCCGTTTTAATCCTAGGATGGCTCGGAGGGAGGGTTTTTGGCGAAAATGTGGTAAACTGCTGCTCAAATCAAATTGTCGAAAACGGAAGTCGGGATCCTTTGTCTTCGGAGAAGGATTTTCTTCAGCTTCTCGGCTCGTGGGCAGAAATGAGGCTGATATGCCGTGTATGGGAGCTCGCCCTTGATCACGAGGCTTCCGCGAAGGTGGTGGCGATGCGTGGTTTCGGCTGGGAATTTTCTGAAACGACGCGATATAGTAACGTTTTTACTTATTGGGATTTTTTAGGACATTTCAGGACGATTTTTAGACAAAACAACACTACTAACATCCCTTTCGTTGATTTTTTCTTCAGGACTTCATTTTTTTAGGTCCTTCGATTTAGTAGTTATAGCATTTTGGGTTCTTGAACCTTTTTGATGTAGTTTAACCTATTAATTATGACAAATTGCTTCCTAACTGAATGTCGACCTATGCTGTAGATTCGCACTTTTGCACGCCTGGTAGATGGCAAATTGCCAATTCCTAACCCTGAATTATTGTTGAATTCAAAGGCATAAATCTGCTTCCTAGTAAAATAACACGCTTTACGGCAATTATCTTGATCGCCATCGAGGCTGAAAACGATCTTTGGGTTGAGTACGAAGGTGCGCAAAGTATGCTTAAAATCCTACCCTTCCTTCGCGAATCCGAGCACGACGTCACGGAACTGTGGCAATACTTGGGTCTGGTTGCCGAACAGGTAGTGGAGTTCGTCACCGTGTTGTGAGTCTGCAAAAGCCAATTTCGACGTTTCCGAGTTAAAGCGATTGAGTTCCAAGAAGAAAATTTTACAGCCACTCTCAAAATTGCTTTTTCATCGCGATTCCGAAGCGCTGCAACTTACGGAAGTTATCGTTGCCGGATTTGATCGGGTTTCGCACATCAAAGGTATAGATTTGGATGGCTGGGGGCTTGTCGGCGGCCAGGATTCGTGACACTTCGGTGACGGTTGGCAGATGGAAAATCAGGTCGGTGAGCGCCTGAAAGGAGATGATAGGTGAATTTGCCAATATTGTTCTCTCTCTCTCGCTCTCTCTCGCTCTCTCGCGCTCTCTATCACTCTATTTCTCTTGCTTTCTTTAGCGCTCTCTGTCTCTCTTTCACTCTCGTTTTAAGCTTAAAGCCACGCAATAGCCATTCTCACCTGCACAGTCCTCTCGTACCAATGCATGCTCGAATTGTCATCCTTCTTCCCATCCAAGTAGAAATCGACCATTAGGTCCATATCCTTCGCTTCGCTAAGCCCGGCCCAGATCCCAAGCTGGCGCTTGAAGTAGGCTTCGTCCCACGTCAACCCCGCAATGGTGGCTGTGAACAAATTTTCTAAAAAAAGCGTTGGAGAGGGCCAGAAACCTTACCGAAAAAAAGCCCATTCGTCAGTGGTGACGCCGATCAGAATGTCGTGTCCACGGCTGCTGCGTTCCATTTGGGCGGGGTGCCGCGGGAAAAAGTATCCATCGACGACGAGTTGCCAATTTTTGTAGAGGTACTGAAAAATTGCGATTATTGCTCTTTTTGTGATTTTAAAAAACCAGTAAACTCCGAAAATTTTGAAAGCGTACCATGTCCGCTCCAATAATTTCGCTTGCCGGCGCCTTCATCAGGCATTCTTTCAGCTCGGCATCAGTTGTGGCCGGAGCGCAGACTCCAGATTTCCACTAAATTGATATATTTTGGCCTTGTTTTGAACCTACGGTATCCATGGCCGGTACAGTATTGGAAGGTCCGCCGAAAGTCCCCTCAAAGCACACATCAACAACGGCCGACATCAGGACGACACGCTTGAAGAGGGCTAAAAATACGGTTTTTTTAACAAGTTTTAAGTTTTTTTAAAGTTTTAAAGGTTTAAGTTTAAAGTTTTTGGGTCCTAAAAAATTCTTGATTTAACACTGACCATGGTTGGTGGCTGGTGAAATGGCTAGGGCGTGGGCGGTGCAGGCTCCAGCAGATTGTCCGATCAGCGTCACGTTTTGGGCATTGCCGCCGAAGCTAAAATGAGAGTCTATTGTTGGCTCGGTTTCTATAACTTTCTATCTCTCTCACTCTCGCTATCTCATTCTCTTTCATCTCTATCTTCTCTCTCTCGCCGTCTCTCAGCGGCACATTTTGGTTTCTTCTCTTTCTCTCTTTTCTCCCTCTCTCTCCCTTTATCTCTGTCTCGATCTCACTCTCGATCTCACTCACTCCATCCTTTTCTCTCGCTCTCTCTCATTCACTCCCTGCCTATCTCTCTCCCTCTCGCTCTCGCTCTCTACAGGGTGTCCCAAAAAAAACCCCCTCGGCATTGCCGTCTTCTATCGGATCGGGGCCAAATTTTTACCAGTGGGGGGACCCAAAAAACTAGCAGCCGAATTTCTAAGCAAAATATTGTAAAACAAAGCAGAATATAAAATTAAGGTAATTTTGCCGATTTCACTAGGATTTTGACGGATTTCGGCCTCGAAATGTTTAGCAAAAATGAAGAGGGCGCTATTTCCTACCCGTATAATTTTTTGGTTTTACGAAAATTACGTGCCTCTTCATTTTTGCTAAACATTTCGAGGCCGAAACCGTCAAAACCTAGGAAATCGGCAAAATTAACCTTAATTTTGATATATCTGCTTTGTTTTACAATATTTTGCTTAGAAAATTCGGCTGCACATAGTTTTTATGGGTCCCCACCACTGGTAAAAATTTGGCCCCGATCCGATAGAAGACGGCCAAATGCCGAGGGTTTTTTTTTTTGGGACACCCTGTATATCTATATTTCATTCTCATTTTTCTCTCTCTCTCTCTCTCTCTCTCTCTCTCTCTCTCTCTCTCTCTCTCTGCGCCTAGCCCCAGATAATTTGTCTCAAAGCTTACAATCCAATGTTCTTGTGGATGAATTCGAGGGCCAGGTGAGAGTCGTGGAGGCCGAGGTTTGGCGTCGAGGTACCGTTCAACGCGAGGAAGCCTGGAAATGGTACTTGCTCAATTTTCAGAACTTCGATTTCCGTTTGGTAACTAGCATCTTAACCTCAATTTTCCCCGGTCTAAGATTGCAGTCCATTTCTGCATCTATCCAATCCTCCTAACTTCGGCAATGTGACGGACATCCGGTGGATAATCCGCCCTTCAATTCCCGCTACGGCGAGGCCACTCGCAAAGTGATCTATACTCGTCCGCGTCCCGAATTCCGTTATAATCCGTCCCCCGGGGCACGAAAAGTACCGAACGGTCTATGATGTAAACAAGGAATGGTGATGGGCTTCTTCTGGATACGGCGGGTGTCCCTACCCGATCAGGGTCCAGGAAAACAGGATTAGTTCACCGGGTTTTTAGGGCCCGAATGGGTCGGCGTCAGAGGGCAACACGTTTCAAGGAAAACCCGGAATGGGTTGGATCTTTGCAAAAAAATTAGTCTATGGTTTTTGTTTCGGACGGTTTCACGTTTTCCTTAAGGATCTTTGCTAGTTTGCCAGGCTTAGAAATAAAAAGAACGTCGCAAACCACCAGAAGACCCATTAGAACTTTAAAAACGTTTTTGGCGCCTCACGACTTGAAAGCTGCCCTAGGAATCTTTGCTAGCTTACCCCTCTCGCATCCGAAAGCATATCTTAAGTTTCAAAATTGTGCTTACCAAGCGCGCTAAGCCGATACTGGAACGCGACCACAACGAAGCCGGCCATCGCCAGGTTCGTCATGTCCTTTGGCTTGAACTCGTTGCTGGTGCCGAATTTGTAGGCGCCGCCGTGGATGTACACGAGAACGGGCAGCTTTTCGGGGAGGGCTTCGGGGTCCTAAACGGATAAAATATTACATTTTAGGCGGTATTTATGCCACTTAAATATCAGCAAAACGCCCGCAACATACCGTCGGTCCGTAGATGTTCATGAAAAGGCAGTCCTCGCTCATGTTGTGCTTTTTGTAGAAGTCCACTGAAAAATCGGATGTAAGTATGATGCGCTCTACGCTCGCTCTTCTCGCTTTTCACCACAGTATCCCGTTTTCCCCCTTACTTTGTTCACACTCCTGCGGCCGTTGGTCCATCGTCGATTCTCTCCAATTTGTCGCCATCGTTGCTTTCTGAAAATATGGTAATTAGGGCGCAATTTCCGGAAACCGCCTTCACAAGCCCCGTTCATTTTTCCGCCACCCCCAAATACGCAATTTCCCCACCAATTTCCTGTTATTCGCCACAAACAGTTTTCGACACATTTTCTTAGAAGAATTTTGGGGGATTGTTTTTGAAAATTGGCCGGAAATGCTGCCCTTGTGAGGCGTTAGGGGGATTAAGCGCATTTCCGGATTCGGCCGCCGCATCGTTACGGGAAGCTACCGTAGTCGACATTCATAAGTTGCCGGCTAATTTGGAATTTTGATGCTACGCGCGCCTTCCGTGAATGTACAGGTGTTGCTTTTTGTGGGGGGTGGGAAAATTGGGGGCTTACCAGCACCGGAAATTAGGGTTAGGGGAAAATGAATGGCCGTTGGCGAAGTACGGATTTGACCAAGGCATGAATAAAAAATTGGAAAATTGGATAGAAGAAAAGAGCATTGAAGGACTTTGGATAGTGTAGCATTAAAAGAGAGAGAGAGAGAGAGAGAGAGAGCGAGAGAGAGAGAGAGCCGAGCTCCAAGAGCTCTATTATGGGCCATGCATATAAGTATGCTAAGTACGTCATACACCTTTGGACAGCGTTCTTAGGCGCGTATGGAAGTTCCGGGAAACTGCGCTGAAAGTTTCCATGATTCGCTACTGTATTGAATTTATGTCGATGCCTTTAGTGTACCCAAGCTCCGATTGCGAAAAACTGACCTGAAACCGGACGGGTTGCGGAGCGTACCGGACTCCCAGTCTTGCCGAGAAGGACCGGCCGGAGGCATCCGGGCCGATGACGAGACCCTTGGGGAGGGAACTCGAGGCGATGGCTATTAGTGTGCCAAACAGAGCAGAAGTCAGCATTGCTCTGGAAAGGGAATGTAACGTACTATTGCGTTTCGAACCCGCAAAAATTAGAAAGAGCGAGAGAACAAGAAATAAAAAGTTCCATAGAGAGTGAGTGGGAGAAAGAGATGTAGAGCGAAAAGCAGGAGACAGAGCGAGAAAGAGAGGCAGCTCGAGAGAGTGATAGAGAGAGCCAGAGAGATAGAGAGAAAGAGAGAGAGAGAGAGAGAGAGAGAGAGAGAGAGAGAGAGAGAGGCATGAAGATATATACGTCTCAACCGCAAATGCCGAAAACGACGAGCTACTTCCCGGAGCTTCTCCTTCCATCTCTTGCTCCTTATATACCCGTCAGCTACCACCCAAAAACCATAGATTTTCCCGCAGGGTTCAAAGGGAAATCACCGTCTGCAAGCTCAACCTCCAAAATTAGAAATATCATGCGAGAATTCCACCGAAAAACAGGTCTGCCGCGTCAAACCCGAAGTTTCACGCGGCAGACCTTTCGGGTCCGTTAAAAGTAAAGCTCGGAGCAAAAAAAGTACAAAAAACTTCGTGGGATCCTTGATGCTTACGTCAAGCCACCTGTCGCTATTTCGGAAGACAAAGTTTCAGGTGCGTGGGTCGCAAAAAGGTGGGTTGGAAGGAGCGCCACCGTATCCCAAAGCCCCCCTCCCCCCGGGGGAAATTACCACGCGCCCGGGCGGCCTCCGGTGGAGTACTATTTCCGGAGGAGAGAGCGAGAGTGAGAGAGATAGAGAGAGCCAGAGAGAGAGAGAGATAAAGCGAGAGATAAAGAGAGAGATAAAAGAGAGAGATATCCCGATTCTCGATTTGGATAGGAAATAGGGGTGGAAGCGGGGATGATCCCGGCGTGATATTATATTGCAAAAAAGGCATGGAAGGTACACTTATGGATTCTAGGAACGATTTGTCATCTAAAAAGCAGTTACGATAGCGTATTGTAACGTATTGTAACGCACTGCGACAACGAAATAGGAAAACTGATAGGCAAAGTGGCTCCAGATATTTAAGATGCTTGTATCCGCAAGCACACAAGTTTTGGCGCCAAGTTTCGCGACCATTTTCAAGCATTAATGATATGCATATCGCCGCTGGGTTACACCCACCAAATTGTGGCGTAATCCGTTTTTGATAAGAAAGGTCTCTAAAAATTAACTTTTGCAATAAATTCCGAATTCGGAATCTCCCTTTTTTACCCGATGCAGAAAACTGAAAAGCCCTGGAAATACACTTTAGAATCCCCATTTTAGTCATTTATTTAAATATCCAATAGTATTTATTAAGTTCAAAATTCACAAACCTTTTAAGAGCCACTGTTGGCTTAAAAAACGACATTTTTTATATGCTTCTACGGGCAAGTAAGTCAGACATAGTATAGCTTAAAAATTTTGAAAACTTAGCCCCGAATAAATTCTAATTTTCCCTTCATCGCTACTTTAGAGCGTAGCATAGCTACAGGAGGTAAATTCTAGACACCCTTCCCGGGATGGCCGTCTGTAAATGAGGGCCCAGGGTTCATGATGGGCCCCATTTATACCTAGAAGAAGCTCCTCCCTCTTCTCTCTCTCACTCTCTCTTGCTCTCTCTCTCCAGGGGATTGGAGTAATTTCACCAAATTCTTTCGAGTCATCACTCGTAGTAAATTGCAAAAACCATAAGGATTCCCCCCTTGGGAGTACGGTAAATCCGGTCCACGTGTTATTCTGACAAATACGAGGCCCTACAATGGGCTTTTTGGAACGTGGCGAGTCGCAAAAAAGTTTAATTAACGTGGGGCAGTCGAGCGTTCTTGAGTGATTCTATTGGATGAAGCCATAGGACCACGTCTGAATACCCTGGACGGTTTGTGATCGAAAGGGGTGGGGAAGGGAATACTGTAGTATGGGTCTAAAAGGAGTGAACGAGAGAGTGAGAGAGAGAGAGAGAGTGAGAGAGAGAGAGAGAGCGAGAAAGGGTGAGAGAGCTGGATCGTTGCCTTCCAAGTTCCTTTAAAGAGCTTAAGGTGCGCAAAAGTAGTCTGAAGAGCGAAATATGGGTTTAAAGAAACGACGAAGTCAAATTCTCACGGATATCGATGAATTTACAAAAAAAAAGATTTTTTAGATTTTTTAGCTTCAAGTTCCCTGAAACCCGAAAATGCCCTCGAAAAATCTTATTTTTTTTTTGCTGAACGCCGAACTTCTTTTGCGCCAAAGACAATCTATGGTCCCACCCACCGATCTGATTTACGGCAGGGAATTATTGGCAAATTCAAATCGAATTCCCAGGGTTCATGTTGCCGAACGTAAATTGTGTTCCAGTGAACATTTTTTGTGACCTTTTTGAGAAGCTGATGTCAGGAACGTTGCGCATTCTAAGGTACCAAGATTGATTTCGGTTAAGGAAAAATGCCGTTTTTTGTCATCGTAAGCAAAATGCGAAAAATTTATGGGTCTGTAAATAGTAATGGTCTGTTAACGGGGGGTCGAGAGATTTTTAGCCGGAGGAAAACTCATTAGCTAGCCAGCTAAGGCGGTTTATGATAGCTAGAAGTTGCAAAAAGCTGTGAAATTTCGAAAATTTGTGACTCATTCATTTTTCATACATTTTAACCGAAAGACAAAGTTTTGCGGACATGTTACAATTTCTATGTGCTTTTACAACCAAAAATAATGTAAAACGTTAGAAATATGGTTTGTATTTTGTTAAAGGGCTATACAGGGTTGCCGAGAGCCCCTAGAAACCCCCTCCCCCCTGCTAACAGTCCAGTGCCCCGTAGATTCGCTCTGTACACCATAAACAAAAATTTCTAGTACGCAAATCCAAGCAGTGACAAACAATACTCGATCCCCTCGGACTCTCCTCTCTCGGATTAGTTCGACCCCTTCGGGTCCCCCTCATCCCCCTCAAATCCTCTCCATTCCTAATTTGCATAAAATCCCCTCCGGCTGATCTCCCCCCTCCTTATCCAGCCCCACTCCAAATCCACGTACCTGATCCGGGCATTGCCGACAAGCCGGGGGTCCGCAAGGCTCGCAAAATATCCGGAAAAAATTAATCCGAAATTGAGGGGTGCCGGGCCGGGATCTATGTACGGTCACTCTTCAGGGTTCGAGGATTATTTCTTGACCCCCGTGGACTGAGATGCGGTTACGGTATGGCTGCCGAGTAACCGGAAACTTGCGATTTTGGGGCGGATATATTGGTTTTTAGGTAATTCAAAAAGTTCATGTGGATACAAGTGAATCGGAAGGCTATTGAGAGAGAGAGAGAGAGAGAGAGAGAGAGAGAGAGAGAAAGAGAGAGAGGGAGAGAGAGAGAGAGAGAGAGAGAGAGAGAGAGAGCGATAGAAATCGGGACGGGGGGAAGATATAAAATGAGAGAGAAAACGCTAGAGTGGGAAGAGAGAAGCGAGAGAAACCGGGCGAAAGAGAGAGCAAACGAAGGAGAGCGATGGAGAGCGAGAAATAATGAGGGAGAGTGATGGAGAGCTTGGGCGGAAGAGAAATGGAGAGATCTAAGGAGCACGAGCTTTTTTGGAACATCAAAAGTACAAAACCTATCGTGACTTTCCTAAAAAACGCTGACTGTAACCCTCTTTTGGTCGAAGTGGAAATTTCGTACGTGCGATAGCACATCTTGTGCAGAATTTTTTGCTGATTCCGAATCCGTTTTCAAAAGTTGCGGAACCCCTCAGATTAAAAAGTTACAAGCGTTTTTAATACCCAAAATGCCACAAATCGCTTACTTTAAAACGTTCTACAAATTCCGTAAGATACTTTTGGGAGGAAAGTAAGACATTTTCCGGGGTAAAAAAAAACGTGCTCTTTCGAATGGGCTCTCTCACAAACCCGTAGCTCGAAATTTCCAAAAAACTTTTTTTGGGCGGGGCTTGCCCAAGATGGTCGATTTTCGAAATTTTCGAAATTTCGAGCTACGGGTTTGTGAGATAGCCCATTCGAAAGAGCACGTTTTTTTAACCCGGAAAATGTTTTACTTTCCTCCCAAAAGTATCTTACGGAATTTGTAGAACGTTTTAAAGTAAGCGATTTGTGGCATTTTGGGTATTAAAAACGCTTGTAACTTTTTAATCTGAGGGGTTCCGCAACTTTTGAAAACGGATTCGGAATCAGCAAAAAATTCTGCACAAGATGTGCTATCGCACGTACGAAATTTCCACTTCGACCAAAAGAGGGTTACAGTGAGTTTTCGGCCGGGAGCATAAATAAACCCACTGACCTTTGCTTCAGAAAATCCCCCCAAGTTCCACCTGCCAATTTCAAAATTTCGCCCGGATCTGATATTTCCTCCGAGGCGCCTATTATTCCGCTAATTGCGTTTTTTAATCAGCGGTTATGGCCCGGCGAATCCGGGCCTTTCCGTCTTCAGCAGGTCAAAAATAATTACAGGCTGCGACACTATTTTTTAAGCGGCTGACAGACCGCCGAAAAAATGTGATACTTTGGAGTTTTGAAATTAGGGGTATTTTTACTTTAATCTTTCTATTTTTAGGAAAGAAAATCTCAATGGCTAATTTTTAAGACTCTCTAGGAACACACCAGCTACCGATTTAGATTTTTATAAAGCGTAAAGGAAAGTCCAGAAAACGGTCATTTTCCAAAAAAAATATGCTTGATTTATTTTTATCCTTGATTGCGGTATCCTTATCCTTGTATCCTTGATTTAAAATTAGCAGTTCAACCCCTGAATCTCAAAATAACCTGCAAAAACAAATTTTGACAACTACGTAGCAATACCCTGGGGACGCACTAACGAAATAACGACCCAATACGTCAATCCCCTTGCTGATTTCTTGGCAGCCCAGTTTTCCAGGGATTCAAAATCCACTTCCAAGCCTTAATTTGGGTGATTTCAGTTTCCAAACTTGAATTTCGAATTTCGAATCGAATTGAGCTACCACAGGGAATTGAAAAGTGGTAGTATTGGGAAAAGGCGGATACGGTGAGTTTGAGGGAATCGAAAAAGTTGAGAATTACCGAATTAAATTATTTGGTCGTTTTAGAATTAATGGTTAACCTAAGTTACTCCAGGTAATTCGATTGCCAAAAAAATAGATACGGTAAATTCGCGTAGATAGGCAAAAACCAGAAATTTGATCAAATTAGGAGAATCTGAAGCGGTGATGTTTTACATAGGAATGGAAGGGAATATCGTAAAAAAACCTAGTTTAACAAGCTAAATTAAGGGTATGGTACTCTTGAGACAGCGGGGAAGGCTGAACAAGATTCCTCATTTTTAAACTTTTAAAATTGTACTTTTAAAAGAGCAAAAAATATAAATTTTTGGAGCAAAATTTCACAGAAATATTTTTTGTAATTTTAATTAATTTTGCATTTAAATATTCTATAATAAATATTCAAACAACAATAAAAATAAGGAAAATAAGTTGTTTAGCTTATAACTTAAATCTGGACTACACTATTTCAATACTTTGAAAAAATTCAAAATCGAAAATAAAGTATAATAATTATTTACCGAGATCCTAAATTGCCAGGATTAATTTTAAATTAAGATCAACATAATTATACAAACAGATAATGCCTTCGGTAGTCAAAACGAAAAAAACACGAAAGACAAAACGAAGACGTACCGTGTTGCTCTCTGAAGCGTAAAGTCTCTGAATCAGCTCCCCGAAAGAATCAAAGCCTTTTCTGGTTAATAAGCTGACTCAGAAGCCACTCAATTTTTTTTGGTGTTAGCCTACGGTAGGTTGTCGCCCAACGGAAAGTCTCCAAAAATTGCCGCATAGCCCGGGGGCTTATATGGGCCCCTCCAACTGGCCCCGCCCCGCGATTCCGCGATTCACCACAGCTACTCTCTTTCTCTCGCCCTCTCCTTTCTCTCCTCTCTCTAGCCTTTTGCCTACGGTACAATCCAATTGACGCCCCTAATATCCGGTGCCCCTGCCTCCCACCTAAGAAGAAGGAAAAGCGGAAGAGATGGACAGACGTTTTTGGCACTTTGAAAAGGGAAGCGAGGGTGGAGGGTGGGGGTGGAAGAAGAAAGGAAAGGGTAATTCCAAGGGAAATACCCGCCGACCACAAATTGGGGGTACAATCAAGAGAAGAAGAAGCTCATTTTTTTAGTTTACAGGCTTTTCCGGTCTGGCCTGGGCCTTTTGTAGCCTTCGCACCTGCGCCTTTCAGCCTCAGCCCGGGTCCACGGTCTTAGCAAAGAGCTCTATGGTTGTACAGCAGAAAGCTTCAAAGCGTGTCATTTCTAAAATCCCAGAGTTTTGCAAGCTCCAAGACAAAATACTTATCGTAGGCACTATTCAAACTTTATTGGCGTAAATATCGTTATTAGCGCATTACCCTTCCCCTTTTGGATGGATCGAAAAGATACGACCTGCGCATCACCTCAAAAGCTGGCTTTTGACAGTTATTAGCTTCGCCTCGGCTCTGGCGCACTTGCCCTGAAGAAACACCAACCGCTAACTTTTCACCAAAAAGCCGAATTAATAAATTCGTTGTTGGTTCCCAATCTGGAAAAATGTGGGTTTGTGGACTACAGCCAACAAAAAGCCATGGCGCTTTAGGCTCAGCATTTTCAAATTTCCCTAAGCCGGGTTGAGACCAATTCCAAACAGTCGTAGAAATTACTCTTTTTGTCTCATGCTACAGCCTAGCGCTTGGTTCGAACCTATGATTTGAACGTTTACAGACTCCGTTCATCTGCTACGTGTCAAAAACCCCTCTTGAAATAGCAAAAACCAATTTCACTTAAACCACCCATTTAAAGAAATCCATCAAATATATCGAGGCTTTTGATGGTCTGACCGCTACCTCAAAACGTGTTCATCTACTACGTGTAAAACCCTCTCCCGACCCGAAAAACCCACTTTTACCTAATTAAGAATTTAGTAACATTTTTGGTTTTTAACGTTTCCGGGCTCTTTGCGCAACAGTCTAGCCTATCATTCGGGGTGCCTCCACCCCTTACGTGTCAAAAAGAAACCCCTTGTGAACTAAGAAAACTAATTCCACTTGGCTACCGCCAACCCGGCATCATCACTTGTTATTTCCAGAAGCCAACATTGCATCGTTGCCTTAATTTTGCCCTGATTGCGGCGTGGATGCGCGTCTCTCATTCCCGTACCCCGGCCAATCTAAAGGGACCCTCGATGGCAAAATTGGCTCCCGACCGCCAGGCCGTACCTCTGCACTTTCGTATCATTCAGACTTTCCCAGTGGTCGAAAGGACAGAATTTATTATTCTATTCCGCTACAGTACCCTACTAGCTACGACACTTTTGGAATTTCGAGAAGCCAGACTTTTCCTCAATTCCACCCCCGAATCGCAGAATTTTGGGGCTGATCCTTTGCCTGGGTTCGAGAAAATCGGACTTTGAACTGAGAAAGATTTTCTATCGATTACGCTATGAAATAACAAAAATCACGGTTTACGGAATCGATTAGGCGATGAAATTTGACTACTCTGATCCTTACCGTGCCCCCGGACTGGGTAGCCGCGCATTATCCGCGTATGCTGGACGGCTGATAATCGTTGCCAGCTGGTCTGGGTATGTCTGAGTTCGGAGCGCAAAAAGTCGTCAAAAAGAACTAACAGAAATACGCGTATGGAATGACTAATGAATACTAATGGCAAAACCAGGCATTCCGAGAACTAACGAAGCATGGTTCGGCAAAACAAAAATGCTGATCGGTTTTAATCGTAGTCTTCCGGGATTGGCAAGAGTTGCGGTGCAAAACGATATCATTAATCCTAGCAACATAGCCGCCCCACAGCCCGTATAAAATGTCCGCCAGCTTTTGAAACCGGGCGACCGCAACGCGTTCAATAGACACGTCGCAGAGTTGCCATTTCGAGTAGAGTGGTCCGTAGAAGGCCTTATTTGCTGTTTCGAGCTCCACGCGCTCAACGCGAGAAAAGAAACATACAATTACGCTTTCCCTTTCCCAGCGAGAATCCGCGCGTGTGGGCGCAGCGCGAGTATCGGCGATTACTAAGTAAAGCCAGGTAGGAAGAAGCGACGCAACGCGTACGCACGCACGTGTTGACCTAAGCTCTGCTGACAGGCTCCGTTTCGCGTCGCGTCCCTGCGTCGCGTTCTTGCAAATTTTGATAACTCCGAGGTCGTGCAGGTCGGATTCAAAGGGTTTAAGGGGGGGGAAATCCTACGAACTTTCCCGTGGGGTGGAGTTGCACTCCCTAGAGCGTAAAAGCTATTTTTAGCGTCGAAGAAGCCATCGACAGCGGTTGTCACTTCCAACCTTTTGCAGAGTTCTAAATTAGCTTAAACTTTCAACCCCCGGCAGATCCAAAGTGGCCTCCCTTTCAGACACTTTTCGACAAAGCCCCCACCTTGATAATTCATGAAATCACGCCACAGTCGCACGTCATTACCCCAGGTAAATCTCATTCCATTCTCGGACTTTTCATTTCTGGTCGCCGCCCACCATAATCGTAAATTGGGGCTTCCGCTTTGGCGCGTGAAAAAGCGACCTTCCCATTAGATGAACCCCCCTCACTACGCAACAAAATTTCCGAATCATGTCCCCCGCGGAAAAACAGAAATTTGGGGCGCACAGAACCGCGCACGTGATTCACTGATTTCCCTAGGGGCATTTGCTATGGCTTACGATGCGTGAAAACCAGAGCCTCTGAACTGAAATATGCTTACTACGGCCCCGATTTTCGCGTCGTCATTTTTCCGGCGAGAACCGCATGAGTTCGATAATGGTTCCGAGGATAATTCGGAAATTCGATAAGGCGCGGGCCGGCTTCACGTATTAGTCAAAACGGTAGTACGCGGTGAAACAAGTACGCACATGAAATTTGCCGATTTTGAGGATCCAAAATCCGGGCTTTTCGCACTTCCGAGGGGGAGATTAATTTTTTTAGGAAAATTTTTTCATTTAAAATATAAATATAGTGGCGATGTTGGTAAATGCTTTTTTAATCTTCCTATACCCGAGAACTTTAGAACTTCTTATTAAAACATCAAAATATAGATTTTTCTCGGTCTTTTTGCAAAATTTTTAAAGCTTTTCGATAGTTTCTCCAGGTTAAATATAGTTTTATATTACTAAAAATACTATTAAAACACTGTATATTAACTTACTAAGCATTTTAAATATCAAAAGTGAAAAAAGTTCGGTTTCTCCCCCACCCCGGAAATGCGAAAGTACCAAACTCAGGAAAACTACAAGAGGACTCCATAATGTTTTTACTGAATTTCTGACACCCTTTTGGATAGATATTTTTGAAATCGAGGGCACAATAAGTCAGTAAAATAGACCGAGCGGAAAATCGAAACACCTGCCGGACTTCATTGAACCCATAGAATTCTTGGCGGTTTCTTGCATATGGAAATCGAACATCGGTATTCCGGAAAACGTTCAAAACTTATTTAGGACTGTGCAAACTCCCGAAATTTGCTGAATTTACAATTGGTAAAGCCTAGAATCGTATATCTAACCGGATATATGAAACCAGGTAAAACTTCAGAGCAGAAAATTCTTTTCCGAGGCGTCTAAATTGGCCCAAACGGAAAAATCGGAAAATTGTCATTTCAAACCGAGAAGAAAATAGTAAACACACAAAATCGCGCGGATTTGATAGAATTTATATTTCAAGATAGTTTGTAAGCCTGATGCTCAACATGAAGCCACGAAAAATGAATTCTGATCCAATATTCAACTTAATATAGGTGTTCCTCTGATCCAGACCCAACAAAGCTAATATTGCACCACTTTCACCCCCGGTTTCAGACGGCTTGATTCATTTTTATGAACGCTACGCGGAGTTTAGACCAAACACGAACATAAAATATTACAAAGCAAACTTGGAGCGAGGAACCAACTGCGTCAATGGACAATGACTCAAAAAATCATGTTAAAAGGACACAAGAAGGCAGGAAGGGCAGAAAAACGAAACCGGGTACACTGGAAAAACTGAGCAGACAAAATTTAATAAAAGATCTAGAAGATCCAAAAAAATGATAGTTTTCTAATCGAACTGATCTTTGCGTGAAAAAAGCCAACTGTGGCATTAACCGTATGCTAGATGGACACTCGCTAGATAAAATCCAGCTGCTTATAGCTTGCGTCAACGATCCGAATAGACGCAGGTGGTGCACGAAATATTTCGAGAATATTGAAACAGGCTATTTACATTAAAGTGATGGCGATGACTGCAGGCGCCAATCATCCATTTTGAATTATTTGCAACACCTGCTTGGTGGAAAAACGGTTTCTTAGAAACAACGGCTTTCAGGGAGGCTAATCCCTCTCCTAAATGCGCTAGGGAAATGTGATAATCGACCCTTACCTTCCACTAGGTGTCGACAACTACGCAGCTGGCCGAAATACGCATACAAGCGTACCTCGAAATTTCCCTTTTTTGGATATCTGAGCGAACTAGTGCGTGTTTTGGAGTGAAGCGTAGTTGTCGAGACCTAGCTGACAAATGGGCCGACTTAGCACCTGCTAGTACCTTTAGAAAACATAGTTTGATTTTTTGACGAAATCAAGCTATTTGAGGTGTAAGAAATAGTAAAAAATGACAAAACAAGGGCATAAAGGAGAATGTAATATTGCAAAAATACGGTAATTCCCTGAAACGCGACCCAAGAAAAAAAATCAGGCGCAATAAATTTCACCAAAACTGATTTTCCACGCTCCAAAAATCACTCAATATAATTCGCCGCCCAGTTCCGGTGCCCCGGGTTATAATTTGCTCTTTTTTCCTGTCTGTCTCTTTCGTTTTGCTGTATTTTTAGCACCTGAAAGAAGCCGGCGGCTCATCGTCGTCTTTTTTTAGCCGTCTCCCCCAACCCACAGCCCACAAATATCACACGAGATAATGGATGTCGATTCTGCATCCACCCTCCTCCTCTTTTCGCTATTTTCAGAAATTCGCAAATTCCAGGCCTTGAATTCCCACAAAAATCTCAAATATTTCACTCAACATTGAGAGGTTGCAAAATCCAGGGGAAACCGTGGGAATATTGGACCACATTGAGAATAGTGGATTACGGTAATTGAGGGCATAAAATGAATGGGAGTAGTAAAATGGAAAAGTGGAGCTAAGAGGCCGGCGGATGCTCGTAGAATACCACTTTTTGGCGATTGGGAGTGAATTGTAGCGGCCTGGAGCCGGGAAAACTGAAATTTTGGCCGCTCGCTGGGAGGTGAAGTTGTGGAAAAGTTTGGCGAGAAGCTAAGCGTAGGGAAACTTGGAGATTATGGTATATTAAATTTTGAAAAATGGAAACTTGAGGGCTTGAGGTGTAAGGATAACAAATTAATTTCACCGATTTGTTCATGTTTTTTGCCTCCACCTGCTTTTTCAAAATCCCAGACAGCTGGGGATCTCAGCTTTTTCGGGAGGTGTAGGCGCAAAATAGGTGAGCGACGACTCATCCTTGATTTATCCTTTTGGCCATCCAAATAGACTCCCAAGGCGGCTCTCCGGATAATTTGTTACCATGAACAACAAGGGTAGCCGGGAGAATGGAGATTACGGTAAATTTTCCAGCTCTAAAAACTCGTTAAAATGGCAAAAACAGGACGTTAAATAATTCACGAAAAAAAGAAGATGTTGCCGTTAATCAGAATTTTTGAAAATGTTATAAATGTTCCATTTTTAGCGGTTCGACGATGCTATTCGAGCCCTTCATCTTTAAGTAGTTCTTAATCAAATAAAGTGATATCTGATTATTATATAAAATATGGGTTTCGACGCTTATTAACAAAACAAAATTACTGCTTTTTTACAAATGTTCCAAAAGTACCATTTTTTATGTGTCGACTACGCTACACTACTTGAAGTACCAAACCCCGAGTTTCCGATACTGTACGATGGACGTCACAGTACACGGGCAAAAGTTAGACAGGTGAAACAGCGTAACCAAGTCTACTGCCGGATAGGGAAATCTAAAAAACGGGATTTGACGTTTGAAGTACTCCGAGAAAATCCGGCTTCTGCCATTTTCTGTAGTTCATAGCGCGGGGCGTGCACTTTGAGATTTCGGGATGTGATCAGGCAAACAACATAATATTTTGCGTTGGAGGGGGTTCTTGAAACAGGGGCTGTCTGGCGGTGAGACATCAGGATGTGGAAAGTTCGTCGTTTCAAACCATGCATTTCCTGTATTTATTCTTAGGAATTTTTTTCCTATTCCATATACGTATTTTCGCGGGTAATAAGTTTGGCCGCGACGCGATAAGGAACGCGCGCAGCCCTTTCTTCTTGCCGGACAAATGTGATGCGTCGCGTGTCGCGGGCGCGGTAAGGTCTATATGCAACCCAAAGCAATAAAATGCATAGTCATTCTTTGCCCGTACCTTTAAAGGGATTGAAACATAACTTTACATCTACTATTTGTCATTTTTAGTTTTTTATGATACTAATCTAGGCTGCGCCAGGCTACGATAGTCTTTGCTAAGTCACTTTTGGCTTAGGTAGAATATGGTAGGCTACGCTTGGCTACGCTAATCAAGGTTACGCTACGTAACGCTACCATTATGCTAAACTACGATAAACTACGCTACATAATGTGCACTACTTTTCTGGAAAAATCGAATTAAGCCTCTCAAAAAACAGCCAATTTGCGAAAATACAATCTATCCATGACCCGGCATGATTCAAATGACCCTCTCTCCATTCCCCAGATCCAAAATTAGGTCCTGGCTTTTGCCGAGCCAATTCGTGGGCCTATCTCGCGGGAATTGACGTGTCATCTAGTTTTTTGAGGCTTCCTCACGCGCCATCGACCGTACACCCGGGGGCAAAAAACCTCTGGATCTAATTTCGGCGACATAGAGATACGGTAGCCTGCCTCGGCCCCGGGATTCGAATTTCCCCAGCCAGTATCACACAAAAAGCCGATTTCCTGGTTAGGCAACTACAAGGGAGGGTACGGTAGTTTCCGGTCCAGCTCTCGTAAAAACTAAAAATGACATGTACCTACGGTAGCGGATCGTAAATCCGCTGGATATTTAAGAAAAACAAAATTTACTCAAAGAATGATGATTTTAACAATCCAAATTTTTTTGAGCATTTTTGCGTGGCCAAAATCTACGGTATACCGTATTTTAATGTGCTTTTTAGACCAAAAGGCGCCTCTTATTAATTCACTAACTAAAAGCCCATTTGCTACGATTTCATGTTATAAGCGCCCATTATTTAGCATTTTCGCTTTTCACGAACATTGCCAAAGACCGTTTCCAGCTTTTTTGTGACGCTGTTTCCAGAACATCAAATATTCGCTGGCTACCGTACCCGATGCGTGCTTTCTGGTATGCTCGTTTGGTGTTGTAGTCTTGGGCACCGGATTACGGTGGGCTTTTTTGTTTGTAATTCTGCTCTGGGAACCAATTGGGCTGATCCTCCTTTTCTTAAAGGGCGTCCTGTCTGGGTCATGAAATTAGGGACTAATACGGTAGTTCTAGAAAAGGGAAACTAAATGCGAATACCGACGTAATTTGGCCTAGCGAAACGGGTTGTTTTTTAAAAAAAACGCTTCGGAGCATCTTTGAATTTGAGGGAAAATAGTAAAGTTTACGGGCTACAAGCCCAACACGGAACAGCGTAGAGTTGAGGGCAGTGATTCGTAGCCGGTTCGCTTTCTGTTCGGGGCGGGGCCCTAAAATCATTTTGCTGGTGCTCATTAATGCACGTTGAAACTTGAAACTTGCGTGAAAGTGAAACTTGCAGCGCAAATTTTTAAGGGAATCATCAACCTTAAGAAATTATTTAATTTAAGTCTTTTTGAAAATTTCGCTCTGAAGTTTCGGAGTTTGAGTCTGAATTTCGAAGTTTTTTCGTTAGACGTTGAAGGAGTGTGAGTTTCGGCATTTAGATCGAGTTACGGTAACCATACCTCGTTGAATTTAAGGCCAAAAATCACTTTTCTTAATCGGAAGAGCAAAAATACCAACTTTCGAGCCCTGAAAACAACATTTTTCTCGGACTTACGCCCGTGCCTGTTCAACACCACCCTCCGAAAGCAGGAAGTTCCCACCACCCCGCATCCTCACCTTGCTGCTACCTCCAAATATTTTTGTTTTCCGAGCACCGGAAATAATTATGGGCAGCCGCCTGGTCTCTCGGTCTCGTCCACTTCCGATTGCGAGGGTGGGGCTCCAGTGACCGGAGAGCAAGAACGATAATTGGGTCTCCCCTTGATTTCGGAAATTATTCACAGGGTTTTTTGGTCTCCATTTTTACGCGCCGCGACCAATTCTGACAAACCCTAAAAAAATCGACGCCGGAAATCTGGAGGAACCCTCGAAAAATAGGAAGAGCCTGGGGTTTGTTTTGTACATCCGAGGAAACGCGAATGGTCCCGCCTGGAAGAGGGAGAGAGACCACGTTTGTTTTTTGGCTGCAAAAGGGAAACGACCAGAAATTGGCAGAGGTGCACTTTTTTGTGTTATTCTTTGTGATTCTCCGGGAAGTACAGGGTGGTTTGAAGTGGCCAGAAGGGATCTTGGGCTTTTTTTAGAAATTTAGATGGCAAAAGCGGGTTTTATTAGTATTTTAAGGGCCTTAAAGGGACATTCCGCTCTCGTTGATAATTTCAAGAACTTGAAATCGTCAACACTTGAGCATGCAAGGTTACGGTAGGTGCTAAACGTCCGGCAAAACCGAACCCGGACCACTGGACCTGGGACAAGCGCCATAGACCACCACTCGGCCATGGGAGGGAAGGGGAAGAGAGAGAGACGAGGGGTTATGAAGGGTGCCTGCGGCCGGCCGCCAGGGTGCCAAATTCCCGCCGCCGACCAGGGTTTCAGAATGAGAGCGGAATGTACCTTTAAGAATGCATAGATCGCCCCTTTTAGGATGATTGGGTCTCAACAGCTAGCCGAGAAGTCAAAAACCGCATTCAAGAAACTATTCGTTTTGCGTTAGCGTTGCTTTAGATGATAAACTTTTCTGAAAAAAAAAGATAATCTACAAGTTTGTGACTCCTTTGACGAGTTGCACATTTTTCAGCGTCCAGTCAAAATCCGTCAGCTTTGAGTTTCACGCTTCCTTGGCTCTGTAACCGAGCTGTCTGCGGCCGCGTCGCCGCAGGTGCGAAAAATAATTTCCTAGCGTGTACAAATCGCGTTCCGTGATGAAAGTAAGGCTTTTCCAATCATCTTATCATACAGTACGCCTATTTTGATACATTTATCACAATAGATGTAATAGTGAACCATAAAATGATACGGTTACGAGGTCCGCCAGCCAGAATTCACTCATCATCTTTTTCACTAACAGGACGGATAGGCCAAGGATATGTATCTTGCTAGCTCGTAGTAACCGGGAAGAGGCCCACTGTACGCACGTTGCGGGCGTGGGGCACGAAATGGCAAGAGGTATTTGGCTGCCAAGGCCCGCTTTCCTAATTGCGCGACGCGTGTCAAAACTGCGTAGCTATCTTCTGGCTATTCCGAACCTAACCGGAGGATTTACTAAAAGCTCGCCGGTGTGTCGTCCTGGGCTGCAGCCGCGAAAAGGAAAATAATTCACCTATCCGAAATCACGAATTCGTCGCGCATCGGAAAAGCCGGTGGACACGTTGCGTATGCGTGCGTATAAATCCACAGGAATCCATAGCCCTTAAAACTTATAGAAATTGGCGTGTGCTTCCTTTTAATTATAAACTAGGCCAATAACATTTTATTCGATAACGCTTTTTTTAAATTACGCGGCACTTGACGCTATTGTTGCCAAAACAACGTAGCCATGATGTCTACCACCCTTGCATAGACTACATTCCATTTTTAGCGCTTATTGCTTTGTTGCAAGCTGCAGGAACGTATTTCCGGATCAATCTAATCCGTTGGTGCACTCCCCCGCTAATTGGTCAAACACCTGCAAAACATATTCGAGACTACCACCCTCGCCGCCCAAATTTCCGGCCACGGCGGCGTGATTTTCAAAACGCCCGCTTTTTTTCTGCTTCTACCTCACTTCCAGAATATAATCGCTGTTCTATACTCATTTCCGGATGCTCTGACCCGGCATAATTGGGTCCATTTCCGGTGGCATCTGGGGGTGGTGAAACGGTTTTGGGGAAATAAATCTGGGAGGGATCGGGATACAAAAATTTAAAAAAGCTTAACTTTAATTCAAAACTCAATTAGTGAATCTTATATTGATCGAAATTCTCTTGATTATCCCACTATTTCTCTCTCTCTCTCTCTCTCTCTCTCTCTCTCTCTCTGTCTCTCTCTCTCTCTCTCTCTCTCTCTCTCTTCTTCTCCCTGTTTCACTCACTAGTTCTTTCTTCCTACCTTACTCTCACTCACTCTCTATCTATCTATTGCGGTCTCTCTCGCTCTCTCTCTCTCTGACTCTCTTCGTCTCTTTCTCCGTCTCTCTATGTCTCTCTCTATGTCTCTCTCGCTCGCTCTGTCTCTCAATGTCTCTCTCTCTCTCTTTGACTCTCTATGTCTCTCTCGCTCGCTCTCGCTCTCTCTCTCTCTCCCTCTCTGACGCTCTATGTCTCTCTCGCCTCTTTCTCTCTCTCTCTCTCTCTCTCTCTCTCTCTGTGACTCTCTATGTCTCTCTCGCTCGCTCTGCCTCTCGATGTCTCGCTCTCTCCCTCAAACTCGAAAGTACGATAATTACTGTTTCCTACCCACTCCTACCAACTACAAAATCTCCACCTGCAAGGTTGTGACTAACCCAAAAAAAGCCAAACCCATTTTTTCCCTTTTCCAAGTTGCGGAAAACTTAGCCGGTACCTCAGTGCCTACAATTCTAGTGCCAGCACCCAGACCCAAAAACCTTTAGTAGTCACAAGGTACCCCGGGGGCGTTCGACCCCACCTAAGCCCCCGAAAAAATTCAAGCCTACAATTCTCCCGGCCGCAGCCAGCCCAAACTTTTGTGTTTTTGGGTGTTTGGGCAGAGAGCGGGTCACGGAAACGACTACATTTTGACTGGGCGGGTGAATGAAGGGGAAGGCTAGACATTTTTCAGGGAATTGTCTGAAGCCGAGAATTTTGGAGGATTAAAGGGACTTGGGAGGGCTGGAATTCCGTTCCGGAAAAATCCTCTCTATCTCGGCGTGGCGTGAAAAGAAGGAGCCGAATGGGTTTTAGACCATTATAAAGCCGGAAGATGAGAATGGCTATTTTGCTGGCATCTGTCGAATGTTTTTGCCAGCAGAGTGAGCCTTTTATAGCGATTATTCTTAAACTGAACGCTTCCGTCGCTGAAAAAGCCTGAAACGGATAAATATGACAATTTAACTTGGTGTTTTATTTTTTGGGTAAATCGACGGAAACCGTTATTAATACGATGAAGCCTAAGCCTAAAGCTGTGCTAGTCAAGCCGAAGCTAAGCCTAAACCTAAGCTCATTCGGCATACTTTCTGCTGCTCGTTCGAACGACGTATGATCGTAACTTTTACAACCGCCCCTTTACTAATACTACAACCACTTTTACTACTATTTTTACCCGTCTGAATGCCCATCTATGGCAAGCTGATGCTCAGATTTTGTTTGCTCTTTAAAAGCACGTGGAAGTCTGCGATAGCTCAGGATTTCCTACGCATTTTGACTCGAGCGAGACACACGACTGTCGCTGCGTGCTTTTTTAGATTTTCTCGCACAAAAAAAATTCCTCTTCATTACTCCGGGCGGACGTGTGCAGCCAAGCACAGGCATGGTGCATTCGCCATTTTTCAGTATTCACCTGATTTACCAAGAATACGATACCCGTATTTTTGTACATTTTTTTATTTTTGCAAAGTAGAACTACGACTGAAGAGTCGATCGAAGACCGGGAAGAGCCGCCGGCGCGAAAACGCGCAAAATGTAATTAACATGCTATTTCCGCTGCCCATCTGGCCTCTGGGGACCCGTTTTTGCAACAATTCCCCACTGTTCTTGTCTGCAAATTCTACGAAATTACCGCAAAAATACGCAATTTATCGGGAAACGTCAAAATGTGCTCGTTGAATCGGAAAGTAGAAGATGAAAACAAGTTCGGAATGCAAATTGGGGAATATCGAAAATGGAAAATCAGGAAAAGGAATTAAAATTGTCACCGGGATTTAAAAGTATCTTGTAAAATTGATAAATTCCTAGCTAATAAAATAACGTTGTTTTGATGCTAATTTGGGTCAAAAAGTTTACTAAAAATGGGATACAATTAAAACAAGTAAAAACGCAATCTTTTGCAATGTTAAAGATTTTTTGATTGAATTTAGAGATTCAGAAAATTTATACAAACTTTGATTTGCCGATTGAAAAGAAAAAAATACACGACAGAATAAGAACAAACAGAATAATTTAATTTTACATTCAAATTTCACGCGAAATCGCAGAATGCTCAATTTCCGCTGCAGAATGGCTCTCCGCTTCGACGAGGTGATGGTGCTTCTGCTTGCGCTCTCGACCGAGTGAATGCCGACGTTGTTCCCAGCTGAAAATGGCTCGTTTTAGATCATGCCACGATCGTGATCACATTCATGCTCGCTCGCTAAATGCCCAGTTGGGAGTTAAAAGGGATCAGAAATTGCTCAATGGAAGGAAGAAGAGGAGGAAGAGATCAATTCAGCCGGCTTTTATATAAAGAAAAGATACTCACCGAACAGCCTTCCCGATCGTCTTCCCAATCCGTCTGCCAACCGATTGGCTCTTCATCGAATTCGGCTCGTCGTCCACGAATCGAGCGATTGGGGCTGGGGAGGCGAGAGGGGATGGAGGGATTTTCTGAAGAGAGCAGTAGATACTTCCGGAAATGGTGGACAGGATGGTAAGCCAGCAGAGATACTTTAGGAAAGACGACATACAGGGACGTAGCGTAATACCGGCGCCGGGGGCCCGGGCCCCCCCGAAATCGGCCGGGGCCCGAAAATTTCATAAGGGGGGATCCTTATGATTTTTATTTTCTCTAAAATTTTGCTGCCTGTGGCGCTATTTTTTCACGTTTTTACTGTTATTTGTAGAGCTATGTAGCCTTTTTTTCAATTTTTTTTTGCCTGCGGCGCTGTTTTCTCGTTAAATTTTTGAGTTTTTCGTAAAAAATTTTTCGGGCCCCCCCGAAATTTTTTTCTGGCTACGCCCCTGACGACATATAAGCCGACGCAGGCTAGACTTTCTAAGAAATAGCAGACCCCGAGAGGGCAAAAGCTAGCAGAGAAATTTTGGAAATAGCGAAATTCCATGGGAGGGGCGTGCTAGCAGCGATTCTTCGGGCGACGTCAAAATTCGGGCGAAGAGCGGGCTCGCACAGCGTTAGTAGGAAAAGTTGGTACTCAGGGGAGGGCGCGCAGCACGATTCTATAGGAAATAATCGCGGTGCCGCGATTTCCTGGTAAGCGAGCAGAAAACTTTTATGCCCCTCAAATCCTAGCAGAGGCAGGCTGGCAGAGCTTATGTAGGAAAAGCGGAAACCGAGTAGGGGCAGACTAGCAGAAACTTTTTAGGATCAACCCAACAGGAGGCAACTAGCAAAGATTTTTCGAAAATGGTACTCCCATATATGAGGAGTGAGAGAGTGAGAAGGCGAGAGAGAGAGAGTGAGAGAGAGAGCGAGAGAGAAGAGATTGAGCTACAGAACGAAAAAATTACCGTATACGCGACGACACCAAATGGTACAGGTGACCGTCCTCTCGTCCTCCGCCTCGGCTTTTTCAGCATATTTGCCTAAATTTTAAAATTACGCTTCTTTCTTACAATCCTAAATATGCAAATTCTTGGATTTTTTCCATTCGTTCCCCAAAACGGTGTTACTCTCGGTAAGCAGCAACGGTTAATGCAATCTCAATTTCCATCCAAAAGGCCTGTGCGCATTCCCACAATTAGCTGCCAAAAGAATCGGGTTATAAAAAATTATTCAATTATTAAGATTTATTAAAAGTGGTGTGGTAATAATAATATCCATCATATGCGCAAATAATAATATTAATAATTATCGTAGTAATAATATAATTAATATACACACAGTGGCACACAAAAATCTGATTGATATATGTAAATCAATCATCATTGAAAAATTCGTTATGAAAGGGCGTAGGGATTCTGATTTTTTGGGACGGACCGGGATGGCAATTTGCATAATTCTTTTAAGGCCAGGATATCGTTTTTTGTAAATTATATTTTCAAAAAAATTTTCGATATTCCGGATTTAAAAAACCATGCTAATTTTAATTAGTACGTGTATGAATTTTTGAGACCATAAATAAATATTTTCTGATGCAAAATCGGGTGAATTAAATTGACGGAAAATCACAGAACACCGGGCGCTAGTCAGTAATGTATATCAGGTTGGATAATAAGTTCTGTCACAATTTTTTGGAATCGCTTGTTAAAGCTGCAGACGTGCGCATATTAATAGTGTGATATAGGGTTTGATAGGTCTCCTCAAGCTCTACCTTGGGTAGACCCTCCTCGCACCCAAAAATTGAGAGTCGCCGAGATAGAGCTTCGAGAAGTTTTCCGCAAAAACGTACCAAACCTATTTTGCAAGCTATCTCTGCATAGAGCAATTTGCATGCGATACCTTTGACACCAATCGATAGCTTACGAGGAGTAGATATCGATAGATGCTGAGATCATCAAAATCGGACATCGGATGGCTGAGATACGACCCCTTGAAATTTGGCCCATTTCTTAGAACTTTTCCCAAAATCCCATACATTTGGTCAAAATGCGCTCGGTTCTTTTGAAAATCAAGCGGTCAGTTTTGGCTGCGGGCCATCAAATGTATGGGATTTTGGGAAAAGTTCTAAGAAATGGGCCAAATTTCAAGGGGTCGTATCTCAGCCATCCGATGTCCGATTTTGATGATCTCAACATCTATCGATATCTACTCCTCGTAAGCTATCGATTGGTGTCAAAGGTATCGCATGCAAATTGCTCTATGCAGAGATAGCTTGCAAAATAGGTTTGGTACGTTTTTGCGGAAAACTTCTCGGGCCTGTATCTCGACGTCGCTCAATTTTTCCGTCAATTGAGGGTCCTCCCAGAATAGAGTGTTGTGAGACCTATCAATCCATACCTCATACTCCAGAATTGGAAACATCTGCGATTTTAACGAGCGATTTCAAAAAATTGTGACAGAACTTATTATCCAACCTGATATATAAAAGAAATAAGGGGATTTTTGAGAGGATTACGGTAGGATTTATTGATCTTTAAAATAAATTTTGATTGTGCCAATGAAAATAAAAATTCTGCTTGTTAGAAAAATAGCATTTTTGATTTTTTAAAGGTTAAACTCTGTAATTTTGAGGCTTTGCATAAAATGAGGTTTTTTATTAAATATAATTAATACATTGAAAAGAGTTTTTTAAAGATTCCGAAAATACCAAAATTTGCATAACATCGAAAATGTCCTAATTTGTATAAATTTCGGCATTTTAATTTAAAATTATTATACTGTTATACTTCTACCGTAACCCACAAAAACCCAAAAAATTGAACTCTCAACACTTTTTGTAGATATTATTTGGCAAGGTGCATGTCATCAGCAATATCATCAAAAAAGACCAGAAAATCGATACAACAAATTCAAATGCAGATTTTCAATCGAAAAATAAAATTCGGGTATATCCTATTACGCTAGGGAATTCGGGGGGTTTCGGTTTTTGGGAAATTCACGAAATCTAAAAGAGAAAAATACAATATTTTTGTGCACGCGTACGGTAATTTTTCAAAAATCCGGATTTTTAAAAAACATACCGTGACCTAAGCTCGGAAATTGATAGGGAATTAGCATATACAAAAAAAAATAAAAATACAGTATTATAAATCGTTAATATTAGACCAGAATTCAGGAAAAATAATTCATCACCGAAAATGTCAATATGGAATGACGCGGAATTTTAAGGGGTGGATAAATGCCTCGTTTTTGTGTGTGTTTTTCTGACCACTTACACAGTAAGTACGCGAGTTGACACAGGACACACCCTGTCATGGTGGGGGTACTGTCACGAATTGTGGGGGCGGAACTGGCCTATTTTGGGAGTACGGTAGGGGTGATACTGGGAACGGGTCATGACGGGACGGGGTACGGTATTTGGGGCAATTTTTAAAAAACGAGACAAAAAGGATTTTTTTACAAAAATTATTGTAGATACGGTTCTAAAAATTAAAAGGTTTTTAAAGGAATTTTCAGGATTTACCACACTTTTAAATTTTAAAAAATTATGCCTGATGATTTCCTATTTATTTTTTTAAATCATTAAGCATTGTCGAATTGTAGTTTAAAAATTCCCTATTGCTCGAATTTTCTCCGTCTTATTTTTCTAAAAATTGCCTCAAGTCTCAAGCCTCAATACTTGATGTAATTTGGGATTAAAGGTTCCGAGAAGCCAAAAATGTAAGCTATGGATGTTTTCTGGTCACTTTAGTTAATAAATTTTTGCAAATTTAAATTAGACCAACTTTACGAAATCAAAATTAAAGAATTCCCAAAATTAAATTTTTTTATCTAATTTCTGGCTTTCAAAACCTTTCAAAATTTGCTCAAAATCCATTAGGAACAGAAAATCCATAGGCAAAATTTGACTTTGCAGTCCCTTTAAAACGCAAAATTAAGCATTTAGGGAGGATTTTTATCATGAAATGGTCAAGCTCCTTCACAGAAAAGCATCGGCCTCCTCATCGGAGTCGTGCTCCGTTCGCTCTCGATCTTCCCTGGGTGTGGAGGAGTTGTGAATTCCTCCTCCACCCCCGGCTCGTGCTCCTCCATGATCGTCGGTCCTGCCCGTGCCGACTCCTCCGACCCCGGCCACCCCGGGGATTGCCTGATTCCGCTTCTTCTTCGCCTTCTTCAGCATCTGCGCCTGAAACGGGAGCAGCGTTACGGGTCGTGATGTATCCGGGGCTCTCTCTCATTTTTCAATGGAAATTTAAAGTATTTAGAATTAATTAATTAATTTCTAAGGGGTTTGAAAGGGATAGATGAGTGATAGGATAGGTATAGATAAATACGGGTTTTTGAAATGCATTAAGATGTCAAAAAGACCCCGGGCGACCTCCCAGCCCGCCCCAACTTTTGTATCACGGCTCCCTGTTCATCTACAGGGCTGTTCAGTATACCAAAATGCGCGTCTTGGTCTGACGAGTATTTTCGTAATCCTTTACAGCACCTTAGGTAGCAAGTGTAGCTGGGACTTTCCTGGACTTGAAACTGATTATATCCGCTATTACTATTATATTATACCTTGTAATATAGGTAAAAATAGGGGGGCTTCGATCAAATTAAACTTGTATCATCTATTACTGATATCCAGTTAAGTAAAATCTAACACACTCTTTAATTTTTGTGGAGTACGCCAAACGCATTTTCTATTGTTGCTAATAAACAATTCTAAAAATCTAAATTCTAAAAATATCGCTCATCAAAGACGTTTTCATCATTTTGACAGCTACGCATTCCAACCAAAAAGTGTGGCTACCGTACTACGAAAACGCAGATGAATAATTTTGGCTGAGGAAAAGCGCGGTGTGCGGTGTGCTAAAGCGAAAGCCTAATAAGAATATGGGTAGTAACTGAAAATATATCTAGGGACGGACAGGGAAAGATCTCTACTAAATCCTATATGATAGATGACTACCGTATGTTAACATGCTCAAAAACCACCCAAAACGATTTTTAGAAATTATTTTACAATTTTAAACCGAGTTTTAATATAGAGGGAAGTTCTGTAATTACCAAAATGCCAAAAAATGCCATCTATTTTAATTCAATTCTGATTTTAAATCAATTAAGATGACCGTAAGCTGAGGGATAGGGTCAAACCAAAAGATATACTGAAGTGAGAGACAGGAAAGAGAGTCCCGGCACGAAAGCCTTTAAAATATATATGTAAATATGCATATTTGCAGCAGCAGCCAAAAAGCGATAGCACAGCCAGCCAGAGCACACCGCGTAAATGTTCAAAGTATCGTTGCGGAAAAACGGGAGCGGAAAGGGCACACCGGTTAATTTTTTCAAATGGATTGGAACCGAAAATAATGTAGTTTTTAATTTTGATGAATTTAAATTATTTAAATAAAATCAATTACAAGTTTAGGTGTATTTTTCAATTTACTAAAGTAAGCATATGCATAATTTACACTAAAAATAAAATAATTCCGTAAATTCCGTTCCAACCCATTCCCGTCATTAGCCAAGCCATGGAAAAAGCGGTGTGAAAAATGAAAAGCCGTGGTGGGCCCGAATCAATAAATCCGATTTTTGTGTGCAGACTACCGTACTCACCCGAAGTGCCGATTTGAGGATGGTGATGGTTCCTGGGGGCTGGATATGAGCTCTCCATCCACTTGTACTGGCCATTCCTCGTGGGTCGTGATGCGGATCTGAAAAAATTTGGGTTTAAAGGAGGATTGAAGTCAGAATATAGGCTAGCTATGGATTTTCCGCGGTCGCGACAGGTAAAGCGCCCGTGCTGATTCCATGGCATAATCGATTACGTGCCCTAAATAGTGGCCAATCGGTGACCGCGACACGCAGCGCGCGTATGTTTGCTGTTCTATAGCGTAATGAATTATGAGTATTATGGTCGCGTTACGTGTCGCGTTGCGTGTCGCCTTGCGTGTCACGTCAGGTATCGCGAGCGATTACCGCGTTGCGTGTCGCTAACTGTGGCACGGCGTGTCGCGATCGCGGTCAAAATAGGCGAGAATCCAGAGCCAATATAACCCATAACCACACCTTTTTCAATCGCCCAGTTTAAAATTAAAAAATGACCAAAAATTGTATTTAAAACAATCCGCTTTAATTTTTGAAAAATTTTTATTTAAAGGCCCTAGAAACCTCTAAAAGTGAAATTTCGATGTTTTGCAACCAAAGAAATTTTTCATTCTTTTTCGATTTTAAAAGCGATTATTGCATTCAATTAAGTGGTGTTAAGCGACGCGACGCTACACTCCAACTTACACTGCCTCCTGCGCGATTCGAATCCCCGCCGCCAATTTCGACTGGATGAGGCCAAGGCGGGAGACATCAGAGACACCAACGACCTGAAAATATCCGTCTATTAATGCCCAAAAAGTACGTAGCTACTATACGCCGGGCTACACGTACTCTACGTTACAGTAACGACCGTAAAATTACCAAAAACATTAAAATTCCATAGCCAACCTCCAGCAACCCATCATAATGCGTGGGCTTCGAGAAGTTCTCGTCCTCCTTTGCTGTCCCCCATGGATTGGCTCCACTTCCCCATGATAACAGATTCAACACGATGATCCCCTCGATGTTCGGCAGTTCGATCACCTTCCCATCCACCTCCACCTCAATCCGCTTCCATAAATCTTTGCACGTCCTTTCGAAGAGGGCCTTCTGGAGACCAATCTTCACGTATTGCGTCTTGTTGAACAGGCGGGATTGGAACTTCTCGGGGTTGGCGTCGCGCTGAAAACACATTGATAGAGAAAAATATTTTATTGAGGGTACTGCGGTGACCTAAGTTGAAGACTTCATATATTTTGGGTACCGAGTTCCTTTAAAGTGACTCGAAAACGTGAAAATCGACCCAGCATGTTGACTAGGTCTCGACAGTTACCTTCTGGCTTCAAATGATGCGTAGGGATACGATAAGAGGCCAGTAAGTGCATCTACTCTTATTGTTGACTAGACAAGAGCGGGTCACCCCAAAGTAGGCCTTGCGACGTATATCGATTTTCAATTGCATGGTCCTTTAAGGGCTATACGAGGCCAGCATCGACGTTTTCCTTGATTAGATCTCGACAGCTACGCGCCATTTAAAGTCCGCCTACGAACTGTATGGACATTGGCTTGAAGGGACTTTTAAAGGGCTATGCAACCCCAGCATCGACTTTTTCTTTGATTAGCTCTCGACAAAAGCTTCCAAAAAGCCCATCCGCCATTTGAATTTTGCATCGAAAATTACGGTTCAAGAGCTGTTTAAGTGGTCTTACTATTAAGCTTGTCATTTGGTAGTTGTCGTGATCTAGCGGGCAGAAGGTCGTAGATTTTTGCGCGTGTTAGCCCTTTAATCGATCTTTTACTCTCTCACCTTGTTGTGAAACTTCAAACACACATCCGCATCAATCCCAATCCCAAAATAGTTGTTCATGATGATCATGCTCGTCTGATCCTCTGGATTATTCATCATTCCCTCTCCCTCTGCTCCTCCCTCGGCTGCCGGGGCTGTCGGGGGTTGTGATCTAGAAAATTTGGGGTTTGTAGTTTGTAGCCCAGATCAGCTGCTGTGATAGGAACCCAGGTATCGACCCGACTTACCGTTCTTCTTCGTGGAAAACGACAGCCCATCGATCGAGCCGGACCTCATCGGCCTCGATGACGTCTTTTAGGATGTCAAGCGGATTCTCCTCTCCGGTATAACCACCACCCCATCGGAGCACTCGGGCCAGATCGTTGCCAGTACCAAGCGGAACTACACCACAGGGTGGGGAGAAACAGGCGGCGTCCTGCAACGAAATTTATACCTTAAATTTATCATAAAAAATTAGTGTCATTTATATCCTATTTTTAATGCTAGAATCGACAGAAACTCTCATTTCACAGCTATGAAGCTACAAATGCTGTATAGGTTAGCAAAAATAGCGTAATTTCGTTCGATTCGACCTGCCGATACCTTTAAGAACTCCAATCATACCTGTTTGGCAATATCCAAACACTGCAACACCCATCCGATCGTCCCGTCCCCGCCGCACGCCAGGATCTTGTACTTTGGAATGTTGCGGAACACGTAGAGTCTAGAAAATTTGGGTTATTCGTGATTTTACCCAGGACAACTTTAATTTTAAACTTTGACTCACCCAACAAGCGGCCCTCCCTTCAACACATCAAATACTTGGAACGGGTTGAGCAACTTCCGGAAGCTCTTGATCAGCTCCGTTCCTTGGCAGCCACCGCTTTTCACGTTCACCAGGACGAGGAGGGGTTCAGAGTCTGGGGGCAGCATTTTTGGCTGAAAAATAGAGATAATGGCGCGATAAAAATGACATATATAGATCAAATCAGCACTTATCGACTCAATACTACGTTTTTCATGGTTTTTCAAGATTTTGTGACGGTTTTGCAGTTCAATATCGGCTTTCAAAGCGTGCAGGGTCACCGCTACCGCTGTATTCGAGCTGTCACCGTCGCTTTAAAACACGTTAGATGCAAATTCTGACCTGTACATTCGGCAAACACAACACGATCAACTTCTTGTCTTCATAGACGGCTCCCTGAAGCTTTTGAACGGCTGCCGTGGCGGCTTTTGGCGTGTTAAAGGTGATGACAAGGCTCCCGTATTCGAAGTAGATCGGCCCGATGGCGGTGAAGGGCTTTTCTGAAAAAATTGGGGTTTTTCGGGACGAGGTAATGAGCGAGAACGAGAGAGAGAGAGAGAATGAGAGAAAAAGAGATAAAGCTAAAAAGAGAGAGGGAGAGAGAGAGACAGAGAGAGAGAGAGCGATCTAACACGAGCTTACCCTTCGCCCCCAACAACTTCAAGAGTATCCGCTCGTATTGCCGTTGTGCTAGCGAAACTGGGAGATTCCCCACAAACACAGCATGATCGTGCGGGTCCTCCTTCTCTTGGACGTAGAATCGGATGACGTGGTATCGTCGGAGGGAGTCCTGAAAGGTTTGGGTAGTTTTTGCAAGCAAAAAATTAGAAATCTTCGAATTCTAAAGTCAAGTTTTTACCTTTCTTAAGTTCCGGACAAGCTGCAGCATATTTTCGTGGTGATTGCAGGTTCGTTCAGCCACACCACGTTCTAGCGAGACTTCGATGAGGTTATATCTGGAAATGGGTTCGTAGGGCATCGTCTCTCTCGCTCTCGCTCTCCCTCCCTCTCCCTCCCTCTCTCTCTCTCTCTCTCTCTCTCTCTCTCTCTTTCGCTCTGTATTTTTCTCGGTCGCTATGTCACTCTCACTGCATCGCTCTCCCTGTTTCTCTCTCTTTCTCGCTCCTCGCTGTCTCTCGCGCGCTTTCTTTTCGCTATCTCTCTCTATCTCTCTGACTTTCTCTCTCGCTCTCTCTCTCGAGCTCCCTTTCTCTCCAACCCACCGATTCCACGTCTTCCGGTCCAGCCCGAAATGTTCCAGCGATTCAGAAACGATGTCCTGGACGACCGTCTCTTTCGTCACGTTCAGCGTACAGAACGTCACCGGGACCCTGAAAAAGGATTGATGGCAATTTGGTAACCTTCCTACCGTAACCATCCACCATAGATCTTCACCACCGCCTTATCCGGGTCATCCCGATACCGTAGAAAAACTTGGGCTCTCCTCCCCTCTGGCCGTTTCACATTTCGAAGTGGTACTGGGTCTTCGAGGGTCTCTTCCTCACCGGTTACTGTAATTCATCAATAGCGATAGATCCCTGGGTACGTAGGTAGATAATGGCACCACGTCATACCATTATAAACCTAAGAAAAAGTCCAAAAAACCCACGGTCATTGATGACTTGCGTCACGTAGAAATTCTCGGGGGTGTCCTGTATGTGGAACCGTCGCAATGCGGCATCACGGATTTGCTGGGCCGAGGCGGTTTTTGGGACGGATGCCGTGCGGAAGACTTGGGTCCGGAGGGAATTGTTCCCGTCGAAGATTCGGAGCACCTGAAAAATAAAGAATACATAGTTTTTTACAAAATTCGCCATACCTCGTAGTCCTCCTTCTCCTTGCCCTCATCCCCTCCCGAAGACACATCATCCGCCGTGATCTTGCAGGGGCTCGACACTGAAATTCGGGGGTTAAATTGCCATTCGATCTGCTGTCTAATGTTATCACTATAGGGAAATCTGGTGTGGTCACAAAAAAAGATATGTAGACACGACAATTCGCGACGACTCGGCGGGGGGAATTCGTGCGGGGGACAGAGTTTGATGCGGGAAGTGACTGGGGATTTGTGGAAATTTATGAATTTTGATTATATTAAATTAGGCCAGCTTAATCTGCTAATTCGCTGTTTATTAGAGTTTATTTCTATGGCTACAGCCCCTAATGCATCAATTTCCTAAAGAATCCATGCTATCTTGCCCTCTAGCACCCGGTGCTAACCTCAATGCCCTTCAATTTTCGCTAACTAAGAATCCCTAAGCATCCCTGCTAGTTTGCCCGCAGTTATCGAGTTTGCCCGCAGTTACCGCATTTGAAGGGTTGATAATACCGCATGAACGGCTCACTCTGATATTTCCTTAGGAAGCGCTGCTGATCTGCCTTTACAAAAATTAAGCGCCGCTTGACAATTCAAATGAGGCCAGGAGAATCCTCAAAGAATCACTGCTAGTTTGCTCCGCGGAAAACAAGTGTTAGCTTGATGGTGGCCGAATTCCTGAAAAATCTCTGCTAGCCTCCCAACAAAATCTCAAAGCCGAGCCATTCCACAACGAATCCCTGCTAGCTTGCCCTGACTTTTCTTACGAGCACACGTTAATTTCAGTGACACGCAAGATTCCAAAATGTCTCTGCTAGCCTGCTACACAATTTTCCAATTTGAGCCAGTTCCCGAAGAATTACTGCCAGCTGTCCCTAGATAATTCGAATCGGGCGTTGTTACGTGCGCATTAATGACAAATGAATTCCAAAAAACCTCTGTTAGCTTGCCTAAGCTAATTCCCAAAGAACCCCTGCTGGCCTGCCCTAATACATAAAAAATTTTCTGCTTGAAAGTTATCCGGTTTCCTAAAAAAATCTTTGCTAGCTTGCCCGCAATTTTTGGATTTCTACAGTATTCTATCAATTTTACTCGTTCTCCGGCATCTTAATAATTTTCTGTGCGTTTTCTCTAACTACCCGTGTCCACCTATCTATCTTGACTATCTACGAAAAATATCGCAATTCAGTTGTTGTTCGGATGGTTAGAAGAAAAGAAGAGGGAAGACCAGTGACCCTTACGAGACGTCGACTGCTCGCTCGATGCCGTGATGTTCAACAGTTGCTCCATCGGCAGTTCGGTTCTCGGGATTGTCAAGCAGTTCGGGGGTAGCATGATCTTTTGCAATAGACCGAACTGACAGTTCCCGTCCATTTGTCGGTAGCACAGCGCGTGAGCCTGCAAATGGGGTGTAAGGGGCCTGTAAGCGTCAGTTTCGACCCCTTTGGTAGACTAGGTCTCGATACCTATCCGATCATACGTCGAAAGTCGTTCTAAAGGGACATCGAAACCCGAATTGATCGGGCATTTAAGCGTGAGAATAACCCTATTGCGAGAAAATAAAAGAACAAAAAAAATTTGGGTTTTGCTTTTTTGCCAAAAAATTATTATATTTTATATTATTTTGGGATGAGCATACTACTGTTAGTATATTTTTTTGACGCTCTATCCAGTCGCGTTAAAGACATTTTACGATCGCAAATGTCGAAAACTAGCATTACCCCCAATCGTCCTTGGTCGGAAAACCCGTTTAAATCTGGAATAGGCTATAGGGATTTTATATTAGAATTTAGCTTTTATAGAATTTTTTTGATATTACAATTTAACTTTGATGTTCAACTTAATTAGGTTTGTAAATATTTTTCCACCATCAGAAATCGTACCGTCTGCCCGCACCACTCGCACCTCATTCCGGCTAGACATTCGCTGGAGTAGCACACCTAAAAAAAAATTACGTAATCGGTAGTTGCTTCTTGGCAATTTTTAAAACTCAGTTTAACATTTTAATGCCCTCTTGCGCTTCTTACCTTTTTACAAACGACGCATCTACTGTCCCGCGGTAAATTACCCTCGCGCATGTGATGGTACTGTGAGTGGGATTGCTGAAAAATACAGATAAATATCTTCGATCTCTTTCTCTCTCTCTTTCCCTTTCTCTCTCGCTTCACTTGCGACATGTTTCTCCAGATTTCTCTAGAAATCTCTGCTCTGTTGCCCTTTTTCGCGGCATTCTCAAGACCTTATTTTTTTTTCCAAACCATTCTTCCCATAACCGCCACCACCTCGATCCAATGATCTACTCTCCAATAATGTTCTTTTTTGACGTCTAGCCTAAAGAAAAGCGCGGCGAGGGACAGCAAGGATATTCGGTTTGCCAGTCAGCCCCGGAGGCTCCAATCAGGGTCTCTCTCCCTGCCTCTCTCACTCTCCCCCTCTCTCTCTCTCTCTCTCTCTCTCTCCTTCTCTCTCTCTCTCTGTCTCGCCCCGGGCCGTCAAATTGACGTCATCTGGGATGGATTGAGGGAAAAGCAGAAGAGAAGGGACCCTCTTTCCCCAGAACAATCCTCAATTTGTGTGCTCCTCCTCCCGACGGGGGCCAGCCGGGCAGAGGGCGCAATTCTATTTTTAGACCCATGCAAAGACCGGAAAGAGGATAGGCAGCTATAAGAGCTTTTGCTAAAGAATCACTGCTAGCTGGATAATGGGCTCAAATGCGGGAATTATAGATTGAAAAGGCAAGCTAGCATAGATTCTTTGAGATTCCGGCCATTCTGATTTCATAAGAATTACGGCTAATTGGTAATTGACCCTGGAATAGGATAAAACCTGGACTATGAAGGCAAGCTAGCGTAGATGCTTTGGGAATTTATGGTGCATCTCATCTTCTTTCTCAATTTCTCTCTCTCCCTATCCCTCGCTCGCGCTCTCTCTCTCATTCTCTCGATCTATCCCCAGCTCTCTCGGGTATGCGAAGGCTATTTTTCCACAAGGATCACTGCTAGCTGACCCCTGAGCAACTAAATCAGATAGATCCGTAAGCTACCACAGACTCTTTCCGACTTCTTTCTCTCTCTCTCTCTCTCTCTCTCTCTCTCTCTCTCTCTCTCGTTCTCCCTGTCTCTCGCTCGCTCTCTCTCCGTCTTGCTCTACCTCTATTCCACACCAGACCCTTTTTCACGTTCTTTTTTAGGATCGTCACTTCATTAGAACCCGTGAAGCCATCGGGCCCACCGGAGCAAAGCGCCCAATTAGCAGCCGTAAGCCCTCTAAATCCCCTATCGAAGGAGAAGAAGCACCCGAAGATGGGAGTACCACCGAGCAACACCTATCAGCGAGTTTTTTTAAGAAAATGGGACATCGAAAGGGCAAGGGCGCGAAAATGGTAACAGGGGGTTTTTGTGGAGGAGCACGACAGAGAAGGGCAAACTAGCAGAGAACGTTTAATCGAAATCGCCAGTTACGGTAGGCTAGCAAACACACTTTGCGGATTTTGGAATCAGATACAGTCGCCAGGCAAACTGGCAGAGATCATTTGAATTAGAAGTATCTGGACTTCAAATGTTCCTTTCCATAGGCAGCATAGCAGAGAACCAGCATAGGCATTTTAGGAATGTTCTTTTACCGGGCCAGCTAGCAGAAACCCTTTGCGAAAACAAACCTTCTCTAGACTCGGCACAAACGTCGCGGCTTCTTTGCAGTCGGACACGGCCAAATCTTGGCAATCCACGTGCACATAGTACTCGCACACTAAAATATACCTTTAGGATGATAACTTAATATCAACGAGGAATAGGCCGTTATATTTTTGGGGATCATTAATGACTGAAAAACGCTTGAAAATCGTTGGTTTTACGCTTGCTAACCCTTAAAAATGGTGGCCAAACGCATATAATTTTGAATTACACCCATTAATGCTGGTTTAATGGAATCGATAGGTTTTGCCATCCAATTACCTTTAAACGGAGACCGTATATCCCCTAATTTTTCAACTTTTGCGCTATTTTTACTTCCAACTGCTTTTAGAAAGCTACTGAGGGTGTCTTAACTAGCGAATTTTGACGAATTTCACTGATAACCATCATTAATGAGTGGCGGAAAACTATAGCTTGCTCTGCCTTCCCAATCCCTTTAAAATCTCCGTACCCTCGCACTCGACACTCATCGCATCTTCGGTCCTCTTTCGGCAAACATTACAGAATCGCCGCTTGATGTGCCCGGGCTCACTCCACGTATGGGCCACCGGATTCTAAAAGGCAGAGGAGGGTTACGGTAACGAAGCCAATTTATGGCTCTCCCATTCTCTCTCTCTTTCTCTCTCTCTCTCTCTCTCTCTCTCTCTCTCTCTCACCTTGATAAGCTGCAGGGCCACACCGCTGCAATAGGAAACGACCGTCTTCATGCATTTCTCGTGGCACACAAAGTTGCATACTGTAATAAGGCAATTTTATAGGTTTCCGAGTTTCGGGGCAAACTAGCGGAGATTCCTTGCGGAATTTTGGCCGAGATATTTTGGTTTTCGAAGTTTTCCGGTCAATTTTTCGAGGAGCGAGCAGCAGTTTTAGGAATCGATTCTACCAAAAAAATGGTGGCTAGCAAAGAAACTTCAGGATCAGGCAACTAGCCGAGACCATTCATCGTGCTAACCTTCACAAACGTATCCCTGCGTCAGCATGCCCCATATCTTCTCGCAGCAGTTGTGACAGTAAGTCGGTTTCGTGAAGGTTTTCCTGGAATAAAAAAATGTTCATAACCTAACAGATCTCCGAAACAATTAAAAAGGTATCAAGGGGGTTAGTAAGGTTAAAAAACATACTCGTACCTCTGGAAATAATGGCCGTGGTCGCGGCCGAGCTCGAGGAGGTTCGCGTCCACATTGTGGCCCTCAGCCGCCATGTCTGGAAATGGCAAGCTAGCGGTGATTCTTGGGGATTTGAGGACTTTCTCACTCTCTGTATCTCTCGCTCGCTCTCTCTCTCATTCACTCTCTATCCTCTTCTCAGTCTTTCTCTCTCTCTCTCTCTCTTTCTCTGTCTCTCTCTCTCTCTCTCTCTCTGGCTCATTCTGGCTCTCTCACTCTACGTCTTTCGATCTATCTCACTCACTTTCTTTCTGGCTTCCCAGTCACTGGCTCTCTTTCTCCCTTCTTCTCTCTCTCTCTCTCTCTCTCTCTCTCTCTCTCTCTCTCTCTCGCTTACCTATAAACCGTGTTGCTGCTACCGTTCCTCTACTATCCTCATGATGGAGTACCGATGGTGGTGGTGGGGTCGAATTGGGCGTGAAACGGAGACAGCCCTGCAAAAATGAGCATTAAAAAGTTATCAATATTTGCATTAAATGAAATATAAAAACACTATTAACTTGTTAATTCGAAAAAGTGCAAAAATTGAGAAAAAGTTCAACTACAAAAAATGAAAAAACTGGAGTGACCCTTCGAGGACCGAGAAACCGGTTCGGGGCAATTGAAAGCGGTGGTCTCAAGTGTTTTGTCGAGCCTTGAAAAATTTGAATAGAGTCGAGTCAATACAGAGAGAGAATTTTGGGAGAGAGAGAGAGAGAAGGAGAGAGAGAGAGAGCGAGAGAGAGAAGGAGAGAGAGCGAGAGCGAGAAAGCAGGAGAGAGACTTAAATCCCACAAGAAAAATTCAAGTTTGTTTGGAGCTGTTCCGCAAAGAAATTTGCTAGCCTGTCCTCCAAATTTGTGTAACTTAGCTGATTTCTAAGGAAAGCCCTGAAAGAACCCGGCGAATTTGCAAAACCCGATGCTCCCAGAAAAAGCTACTTTGCTCCAAAAAAACTCATCACTCCCCCCAGCCGAAAAAACCCGTTGGCTCACTTCCAAAATTTCAATTCGTCATCCCGGCGGTGGGGTGCAGGCTGCATCTTTATCCCCAGACCCTATTTCTGGGGCCACCCGGCTGATTTGCGTGAATTTATGAGGCGGGTGGATGCAATTTTCACGGGCCGTCTCGATGGGGGCCCCCCAGCCGACCCGGAGCTATTTTTAGGGCCCCCAGTTTTTCAGCCAGCCTTTTGGGCTCATATTTGATAATGTGGGAGCACGAGAAAGAGCGCAAGAACAAAAGGGAGAATTTGGGTACAAATATGATAGCGGGTGGGGTCGAATAAAAAATGAAAATGCTGGTTTTAACGCAACAAGCATTTCGATGTCGTTTTTCGGGCTCGCATAAACTGTCGCTATATTTCTTTTCGACACTCCATTGAATAGAGTTTTCCAAAATCAACATTATTTGCAAAACCATACCGATCGGATCTTTTGCATAAACGGGAGGGGAGGGATAACTTTTTTTAGGATCCAATTTCTCTAATATAAATGGCGGAAATGTTTCTGCGCTGTTTTTATTTTTGCTAAACGTAAAACTGTACAAATTTTATAAAAAATTGTCGAAAAAACACGAAAATGGCTGTTTTTACCAAAATTTTGCCGATACTTTTCTTAATTCCAATTAGCAATATTTTAACAATACGACTATAAAATACCTGCTTTTGAGCACTCTTTTAAACTAATCCAAAAACTAAATTTAAATCAAAAAAATAGCTTTTTCGGCTGGAATAATAAAATATAAAAATACAACAAAACATAGGTTTTGCGCATTATCCTGTCTACTCAAATCATTTTTTCAAGCTTTTTTGCCATTAAAAAATTACTGTGGATTTTGTGAGCTGAAAATTGACGGAATGGGAAATTTTTGCCGCTTTACCGAATAAAATTTTTAAATCCCCTCTTTAATTAGAAATTAAGAATATTAGCCTTAAAAAGAGCCAGCCAGCGCACACGTGACAGATCGAGGACCCCCGGTGCGATGGCCCTCCCGGGTGGGGCTCCTTTCTTGGGGATCCCTCCCGCCCGGTGAATATTCCCAGAAAATTGGCTGGCTGGTGGGGAGGAGGAGGAGGAGGGCGACTTATAGGGGGCGGTGGCCCAACACAAATGAGATTAAGAAGGGGGGAGAAAGAGGAAGGGGAGAAGACTGGCTAGAGGAGGGGAGCCCGAGGGTCCCATTCGCGCCCTGGGTGGTCTCTCACGCCACGGGGGAGGTCTTCTTCTCTCCAGATAGCCAATTAAACGCAACCGGGGTAAAGAGGTGGGTAATGGAGCTATTCGGGAGAGAGAGGGTTCCTAAAGGGTCTGTGCTAGGAATTCCAGCCATAATCCCGACAGCTAAAAACCCGACAGCCAAAACACCGACAGCCTAAATTTGGTATTTTCGGCCATTTTACCCGTTTTAAAATCGGGGGTTTCTGGCCGTGGGGATTTTGGTTGTCGGGATTTTCGCCGTCGGTATTTTGGCTGTCGGGATTTTCGCGTTTTCCCCTGTGCCACCTACCCGATGAGTATTTTGTAAAATATTTCTGCTAGCGGACGATAAAAATTCAGATAAAATGAGGTGTCAAGTGGGTAATGAAGCATTCGATAGATCCTAAAGAAACTCCGCTAGCCTCCTGCTTGGGTTCCTAAAGCGTCGCTGCTGCAGGCCCTCGATTTTCTCATTCTACTTCTGGGAACGACCTAATCTCGTAATTCCACGAAAAATCTCTGCTAGCTTACTAATCTGGCACGCGCTCGCAATTTCGGAAACTCGCCCAAAAATACGCTACAGTATGAAAATCGCGAGAATCCTCAAAGTATCTTGGCTAGTTGGCCCGAAGACCTTGATCTCTCAAAACCTTATAAATTTCGCATTACAGTATGCAAATTTGTATGCAACACAAATTGCATCAGGACGGTCTTCGAGAGAGGGAGAGAGAGAGCAAGAGAGAGGGAGAAAGAGAGAGAGAGAGAGAGAGAGAGAGAGAGAGAGAGAGAGAGAAAGAGATAGTAAGTAACAGGATAATAGAGCCTTCATACAATTCGCAGCAGCGAAGGGGGACTGTAAACGGTAAGCGCTCGGTTTTTGGCAGTTTTCCTGAAAAATCTCTGCTATGAGACCCTTAAAAAAGCCATTTTCATTTTCCTCCCCAACCCCAAACAACAAATGCAATCAATAAATTCAATTGGCAGTAACATTTTCGCTATTGAAAGTGCAAAAAAAATTAGATAAAATTCGACAACTTCGTTGCGCTACAACGTACACTCCTCGGAATACTTCTCGGTGAAGCCCTTGGGGACCAGCGTGGTGACCCAGACATGGCTAGCAGAAACGTTGTATTGTCGTAGCTTTCTGGTTGTTAATAAGTAATTTAGTTTAATAATTTAATTTTGTATAATTTTTAAATTCCATAAATTTTCAATTTACGGTATTCGAATAAAATAGTTTCAGCGTAGAAGCGAGTAAATTAGCGGTATTTAACGGGAAAATACGGTAAAAAATCGCCAAATAATAGTAGCAATAGTAAAATAACGGAATTGAGATAATTTTAAGTATATAAAAATTAAATATATATGGCGGTAATTAATTGGCAGTAGTTAGCAAGCGAAAAGAAAAAAAAGGCCGAATTCAGTAAAAAACCGAATCGAAAATCGCAATTTTTGGCGTAGTAAGTAGTAAAGTAGCGGAATTCTATGTAATTCTAGGTGTATAAATATTAAATACAGAGAATGATGGCCAGCCGGAAATACAGCCAGAAATCGGGCTAAAACCGAATTTCCTTATTTAGCCTCAGAATTCAGTAAAAAATCGCAGCTTTTTGCTTATTAAGTAGTACAGTGGCGGAATTCAGGATATTTTTAGGTATAGTATAATCGAATTGATTAAGAGGCAAAATAACCAGCCGCCTTTCCAGATGAGGATGAGAAGTTGGGGGATATGTAGGAGTAGGGAAGAATAGAGTAAGGAGGGGGGAAGGCCGGATATGGCCATTCGTGGGGCCTTCCCGTTTGGAGGAAGAAGCCTTTCTGGGCCCCCTCACCACCACCAACCCCCCAAAAAGGAGCCCCAAAAGAGAGCCTCAACCGGGGGAGCAAGAGAAGGGGAAAGCGAGGAGGAGGAGAAGGGGGAGAAGGCCTCTTTCCCCCAAGCCGCATCCGGCCAAGGAGAAGCCCTACACTCGCTTCGCTGACCCCCACCAATCGCTCGCCCCTTCTTCTACTGCTTCTTCTGCTTCTATTCCTTCATCTTCTTCCTGTGCTTCTTCTGCTTCTGCTTGCTCCCCGGGGCAGAACCCACCCAACCCACCCAGAAACCCCCCAAAAACACCCCGGGGCTAAAAAGCTGCTTAAGGGAGCTGCTGGGTGACGGTAGACAAGCGAAATAGCGACAGAAAAACATCAAAATTATAGATACCATCATCTTTCACGCCGACGCGAAAATCGCGAAATGCTGAATATTGTTATTACAATCCCGCCATCAAGAACGACAGGGAAAATCCCGACATTTTGGATACCGACAGACGAAAATGCCGACATTCTAAAGACCTCTGGGCCGAAATCCCGGTACACGAAGTCCGACAGAGCGAAATCCTGACGACGAAAATCTCTGTATTCGAAATAACCACTCGCCTCAACCTCGTCAGACCAAAATACCGACAAGGAAGCATGCCGCGAGATCAAAATCTGGACATACTAAAAAGGACATACCGCAGTGCCGGCCTTTTAAAGACCGACAGACCAAAACCACGAGGTTCTGAATACCGACAGGCCTAAATAGAGACCTAAATATCGACAGCCGAAAATACCGACAGGCAAAAATCCGGCAACTGGCAATTGGGAGCGCGGCTCTCCGGGGGCCGCCGGAGACTACCGTACCACAGGCAAGGGGCGCGGGATAGGAAACTCCCTTCGTACCTCTGCAATAAGCAGAAGGGTTTCGACACCGACAGTAAAACTCAAATCCTGTAAACCCCGACATTCTAAAAAATAAGCTATTCGAAATACCGCCAGGCAAAAATCCCCCATTGTAAATATCGACAAGACAAAAAACGGAAACACGAGATGCCGACCGGACAAAATACCGACATTTTAAATCCGCTTTGAAAAAACTCCAAAAGCGCCTCCCTGATTTCGAACGGAGCGGAAAATTCGTTCAGCCGAATGCGTCAAGTGAAATGTTGCAAAGTTGCCTTCCCAGGGCCGGACCGTATATTGGAACCCCACGGAATTTGGGGGTAAATAGCGGATGATGGAATGGCCGAGAAAGACTCGTGGATGGAATCGAGGCGGAAAGACCAAAGGCTGACTACCACCATTCCTCTCCAATCCTAGAGACGATGCTCACTTCTTGAGGTTGAGAGAGAGGGAGAGAGAGGGGCGAGGGAGAGGGCGCGAGCGAGGGAGAGTGAGCCTGTTTGCTCAGCCGCGAGTCTGTATTCCTCCCCCACCTCCACTTCACAAATATATGGAAAAAAATATCTGAGAATTTGCGGAGCGTCTTTGGGAATGGAATCGAACGAAAACACACACGTTTTTCTGTTTTGTTTTTAAGGTATTTTATTTTGAGAAAAACTGACAAAAAATAAAAAACAAGAAGCTTTTTCCACAATTTGTGATGCCCTAATTTTTTGAGTAGTAACTGGAATGCTTAAATTTATTCGGCATTTTCTAAGAACCTTCTAAAGAATACTTTTTTCTGCAAGAGACACAACAAAATTCCGGAAACGAACGATGTCCGAATTGAGGCTTTGGACCCCCGGGGGAGCGGTGTATCACATGATCCCCCGCATTTTCGAGATCATTCACGAAATTATGCCGTCCCAGGGGGACCATTTTTCCATGTAGTGGGTGCAGACGGTTGTACAAATTGGAAATTGCAAATTTTGGGCGTGGGTGGACCATGGAAAGTGACCAGTAAAATATAAAATATTAATAAAAAATTGAAATCTGGAGGGGAGAGAGAGTGAGAGAGAGAGAGATAGAGAGCGAAAGGGAGAGCGAGAGTGAGAGTGAGAGAGGTCAGAAAAGCGCGGTGAGAGTGAGAGAAGCGAAAGGGAGAAAGCGAGCGGGAGAGAGAGAATAATAGAGGAAGGCGAGAGAGCTAAAAAAATAAGCTCAATTAACTAGAGCAAATAATAGTAAAAAGTAGTGGTCCAAAAGCCCGATTTTCACTTCCTAAGGAACAGCTTCTCCTCCAGGGCGCAAAGGTTCAAACTCGGGACTAACTAGCCCGAAAAGCCGATGGAAATCTGTGGGCCTCAACACCAAATGGCCGTGCCGTCGCAAGAAATTAGCCATTTGAAGCAGTGATGGGTCGGGGGGGGTGGGTATGTGCGTCTCCCGGGAGAAGACCAACCCCCAACCCACCCAACCACCCAACCCACATCATCGCCACTACCAAAAAAGAGAATCTCTGAAAGTTTAGCAATGGAAAGAGGAAGGCTTTCTCTCCCGCTCTCTCACTCTCTCTCTCGCTTTCTCTTTCTCTCTCTCTCTCCCTCTCTCTCTCTCTTTCTGTCGCTCTTTCCTCATGTGTCTCACTATGTCTATCGTTTTCTGGTTCTCTCTCTCACCCTAAGATGATCTCTCCCTCAAATGCTCTCACTCACTCATCTGTCTCTCGCTCGCTCTCTCCTTGATCTCTCTCATTCTCTCTCTCTCTCTCTCTCTCTCTCTCTCTCTCCTCTCAACATCCCTTGTCTTTTCCCTAAACTCCGAAAAGCGCAGCTGATTAGCCAAGCGGCTTCTTGGCTCCTCCGCGCGGCTTTTCCCCTCTTTGAGAACAAAACGACGTCGAATCCAGAAGCGCGTCACCATCGCTTGGCGCTGACGAGTTCGACGACGACCAGATTTCCGGACCAGGAGAAGCATGGGATCTTTGTCGGGCCAATTTTTAGCGTCAACTCGGTGAAGGGAATTCGTGGGAGATTGCGTGGGACCAGAGAAGGAAAAACGGAATTCCGATAGGAAGCGGACCGAATGTTTTATTATGGTTCAAAAGACCTACGCATTAATGACATGTCAACAAACAAAAAGTTTGTTTTATCATGTTTTAACCATGAATATGGTCGCAAGCAAAATTTTGACTAAAAACATCAAAGATCGATAAATTTCAGGGCTAAAACAGTTTTTTAAACGATTGAAGTCACAGGATTATGTAAAAAAGAACTTAAAAAGAGCGTTAAGGTACATGAAAGCGCCTCGAAACTACGATGGTATCATTAATGCGTCAGAAAACTGGCCAAGAACCTGAAGCTAAAGTCCGGTAAGCTACAAATAACGCCCTCAACCCATCTGAAGAAACTAAAATAATGAGGCAACCTTTCGGATGGCACCCCGGATGCTGCAAATCAAGCCAATTCACGGCTACCCGGCGCGTCTAAAAACGGCAATTTTTAACGAAGCAACTTATCAGGGGGCTGATTGGCTTCGGTGGAAGAACGGACGGGTAAGTGGCTCGAGAAAGGTATACGGTAGAGAGTAGGGCAGCTGACGGTAGCAGCCATGAAAACAAAAATCATAAACTCTGCGTCGTACCAAGAGGGTAGGGGTGGTCCGAAGTCCAGGAGCTAGCTATCAAAAAAAAACCCCCCCGATGTATTATCCGAGGAGTGACACTGGTCTTTGCCGGAGCTTCATTTGGGCGAATTTCATATTCAAGCGTGTGTTTCATATTTTTTAGTTGAGACATGGTCAAAAATCCCTCATTTAGCCACGTTTTTCGAAAGGCGAAATATGGGCCATTAGCGTTTCACACGTTACGGGTTGAGGAAACAGAGAACGATAGCAAAAGAAAGGGAGCGAGAGAGAGAGAAAGAGAGAGAGAGAGAGAGAGAGAGAGAAGGCGGGAGACCGAGAATGCGAGTGCGGGAAACCCATTTGGGAGCTAAAAAAAGGAAATAAAATGGACGAGCAAGAGGAGAGTTTCCCATGGGGTGGCTTGTCCATCGATCTTATCCGCTTCAGCCACTTTTTCACAGATGCTTCCACATGTTGATCATGGGCACGGGTACCTCATAAAAGGACACTTCACGTTGTATGTTTCGGGAAGATTTGGCCTTCAATCAAGCTAAAAATTGTCCGATTTATAGCTAGCAAATTACTACTCGCCTACTCGTACTCCCCGTTTACATGCCATTTCCCCTATTCCCGACACTGTCCCTTTAAAATCGCAAATATAGTTTAACTCTAAAATAAGCACCGAGCAGTACGAAAATTTATGGAACAAATTTTGAAAAGTCCTAAAACTTGAGCCTTGAACGCTCACTTTTAACCATCAGGTTCTTTGGCGTTTTTGGCTTTTGAAGTCTGGTAATAATTATAGTTTTTAGTGGCATGCTCCCATTTAAAGATCTATTTTTTTAGGTCGGAAACTTAAATTTATGACCCGTTAAAGGTTCCGATTCAAATTGACTAACAGCGAAAACAGTTCCTGATTTTTCGAGCCATAAAATTGACTGCCACGTTCCCTTTAACCTTCTTCCAAACTTCCAAAATTGCCTGCAAACCTACTTCCCCTTCTTCCTTTAAAAACTATCCAAAAAAACTAGATTTCTTCAAAAAGTTCTCCTTCAACCCGACTGTCATCATCCCTTTAGACGCCGTCCCTAAACGCCCACGCCTTTCTGAAAATTCTCCTACTGTCGCCATGCCTTTAAAAGCCCAACCCTTGACGGTATTCGAATCCCGGAAGTTGCGGCACAGCGGAAAGGGGGTGGTGAGCGTAGGGGGAGGGCGTGATTAGGCCGTCTTGTAGCCTTCCGCCCGCTCACTCTCCAATGTTCCGGACCTTTTTTTGAGGCAACAAGCTGTGGTCGAGCGACTAGAAAGGAGAGAGAGAGAGAGAGAGAGAGAGAGAGAGAGAGAGATAGAGAGAGAGATAGACAGACAGAGAGACGAGCGCTATTTTCAGGCTCGAACTCTTACACACACTCACCCTCACGGCTTCACCACGTCTAATCGAGTCAATTAGGGGGACACGGTTCACCTGGGCCACGCAAAAGTGAAAGGCCACCAAAAGTGACTGGGATTTCCTTAAAGGAATGGGCAAGACATCACTACGCTTTTAGAGGCTATCGATTTCCAATAAAATTTTTGAGACCACGACGCGCCATTTCATTCCGTAATCGATTTAGAACCGCTTCGCGGTAACCAAGGTCAATATTTCAAATTCCAAACTGGCAACTGTTGGTCTGGCACGTGAAGAACGGCTCGATTTTCGAAATCCAGTGGGTAATCTCGGCAACGCCCAAAATAGCTATATTTCAGTCCGGGCTGTAGATCGAGTGTCTGGCAAAAACGGCGTAAAATATAGCCTCGCTGTAGCCAAAATCTAACCGAAATAGGCTGTGAATTCCCGTTGATTTATGATCTCTCAGCTGCAGGATAGAAAGAATGGAGAATTTTTCATAAATATCGCAAGATTAGCCAAGATGATACATCAGAAATTGTTCAGCTACGAGTTTTCTTGCATTTCGCGTAGCTGTCGAAACCTAGTCATCGAAAAGAGTCGATTTATGGCTTTTCGACGTCTTTTAAAGTGCAAAAGCGCGGCTCATAAAGCCCGGAAATTTTGCAGCATTTGAACTCAAACTTTAAGGATCAGCATATTTCAAAAATACAAGGGTATTTTTCGAATTGACCTTAAAAATGCCTTACTGTAATCTATAAACCGGGAAAATACAACTTTAATATGCAATAACCCGGTTATGCCATAGATCCAAATGACGAGGGGGCCAGAAACAATGCGGTCGGTCCGGCCGGGAACCCCAAATCGAACCCTCCTGCCCGGAGCGCTCAGTTTCAAATGCAAAGGCCAAAAGCGGCAGGGCGCAGGCTGGGAGAAAGAGAGAGAGAGAGAGAGAGAGAGAGAGAGAGAGCGAGAGAGAAAGAAAGAGGGAGAGAGCGAGATAAAGAGAAAGAGGGAGAGAGAGAGGGAGAGAGAGCGTGAAAACTTGAGAGAATCGAAGGCATCGAAAACGTCAAAAAAACGGGCTGACGAGGCCCAGGTGAGGGGAGTGAGCAGCACTTCCGGTGTATGCCACACCACAACAGAGCCAAACGCCCTGAAAAGGGCCTTTTTTCAGGGCGATTTGCATGAAAGGAGCGAAAAATCGAAGAGCGACCATGGCAACATGTTGATGGACATTAAGGAAATGGTTCTTTCACGTTATCGGGGGGCAAGCTGTTTCATAGGGTTGAATTATTCAGAATCATTAGAGGAAGTGTTTTTCGGTGATTTTCAGACCAATGAGCCCGCACAAATTTTTATTAGCAAAAACGAAAATTTAGATTTTCGAGAAAATGGTCGATTGTTGCTAGAAATTTTGAATTTTCAAAAAATTCTTACAATCGGTTCGTTTTTCTAGTGTAAATATTGTTATATTCTACTGAAAAAACCCGTAAAAGATTTCATAGGAAGTTTCTTCCCACTATAACCAGATAAACAGATCTGAAAATACATGGATTGTTCAGTTGTCGGTTACTTTTTCTGGAGTATAACCGATTATAGATTTAAGTTATACCACGATTCTTAGTAAATTTTAGGAACAATAAAAATAATATTATAATTTTCTAGATACCGGATCGTTTTGAATTAAATTAAAATAAGAGTTGACTACAGTGTCCACGTCCTGAATTCGTTCGATTTTCCGGATTGATTCTCCGGAAATACATACGAAAAACTTAGAAATTAACTAAGGACTTATTCGCTTTTTGAGCTGGATTTAGAAGTTTTGAGTAAATCTGAGGATCCGAAAGGTTTGGAACGTCCGGAGTATCAACACGGAATCCAAAAACGTATGAACTTCTAGAAGACGTCAATCAATCTAGAAAACACAGCTCTTACAAGCTGTAACGAGTATTTAGTAGAAATTAAGCAGATTCGTCAATTACAACATCTTCAGCCAGTTCAACCCCACACCGGCAGAGGGAATCGAAAAAAACCGCAACTTGTAGAAGACGTCACTCAAATTAAGAAGGTCTATTTATTCTGCGACAACAAATTCTTACAAACGGAGACCGCTGTCAATTACAACATCCTCAACAAGTTCGACCAAAATCCTGGGCCGGCCTCGAGAAACTCGAAAACTTCTAGTAATTTCGCAAATTCCACATAAATCTTCTACTACAGATACGGAAATCGAGAAGAATACAGTACTTTTTAATGATATAAAAAGCCAAACATTATTAAACATATAAAAGCCATAGCCAGACATTACAACAACACCAACAAGTTCACCCAAAACCCCGAGCCGAAAACGAGCTCGAGACGGCCCACGGCGGCCCGGCCGGAATGTGGAAAATAGGGGATGGATGGCTAGGTCCGGAGAGCCGGAGAGGGCCCAGCCGCATCGATCGCTCGCTGGGGCCCACCGTGGGCCCGACCCGGGAGCCCGAAAACGGGGCCCAAGCACATACACAGACAGACACACACAAACACACACACAACCACCCCCTTTTTGGACTTGCACCCCCCGGCCGGTTGGGTAGAGGAGGAGGAGGAGGTCGAGAAGGAGGGCCCAGCGCCATGGGCCCCTAGGCCCCATGGCTATACTCGGACACGCACACACACCCCTGCTCCTTCTCCTTCGCCTGGGTCTTCTCGTCCTCATCCTCGTCCTCCCCACCCCCCCGCTAATGAGAAGACACCACACGAGCCAGCGCAGATACAAGCACACACTCGCAAACGGACAGAGATACGGACAGACGGACTGCGAGAGACAGAGAGATACATGGGTATTTAGATTGATCTGCCCACATGTGCAAGTGGTGCTAAAGTTGGTTAGGGAAACTTATGCCTGAATCCTTGACTAAAAAAAAAACTAGAAAATGGCTTCGTGATTACGATGGAGAGAGGGACAACCAGAAAGCGAGAGAAACATAGAAAACGAGAAAAAGAGAGAAGGGGAGTTAGAGAAAGACACAGGTAGAGAGCGAGAAGGCGAAAGAGCGAAAGAGCGAGAGAGCGAGAGAGCGAGAGAGCGAGAGAGCGAGAGAGCGAGAGAGCGAGAGAGCGAGAGAGCGAAAGTGAGAGCGAGTGAGATACAATGAGAAAGAGAGCGAGACAACGAGAGAGCGAGAGAGCGAGACAGAGCGAAAGAAGGAGAGAGAGAGAGAGAGAGAGAGAGAGAGAGAGAGAGCTATAGATACCATATCTGGTCAAAACAAATCCAAATCTGTACAACTCCGACGGGAGCTGACCCTCGACCTTTTTAGTTTTTTAAAATTTTCTATTTTCGAACTTAAATTTTTGAATGCCGCCCTCCGAATTTTGCCGCTAGCTGCAAGCGTCAAAAATATTTTCCAAGTCGTTCGGCATTCAGCGCCTGTTTTTCGATCGCGCAGCCAAGGACCCTCCGCCGTTCATAGCGTATTCGATGAAACGACTTCTAATCGTTGAGCCGTCGTCGTGTCGAGACCCGGCCCGTCGGGAATTCGGGTGTGCATGTGAATTCGTGCCTCGCGACCCTCTGGGGCTTACCGGACGGCATCACCCATTTTATCCGGTGCCCCCGGGCGACCGTAGCCACGAGTAATTGGGAAACTGGGTTGAGTCGGCCTTTGGAACGAGTTTCTGGAAATGGGCTAAGCGGGTAAAAATAGGGTTATTTTGTAAGAAGAAAGTTACGGAACGGGATGAAAGATACCATGTACTTGGTACTACAGGATGTTCCACCCCCCTACCTCGCGGTCCGCTGTCGCGTCCGAGTCTTACGATTTAGATATCCAACGAAAGCTCTTAAAAAGGAGCATACAGCACGATACAACGCTTCTGAAATTTTTGAAATGTTTCTAACAATCACTAATATTTTTGCGAAAAGTGCTGATTTCCTGATGATTCTTTGACTAAGGTTTTTATGCATTACCTGGCAGCCCAATGACAGCTTTTTGAAGGCCATTTGCAAAAACACAGCTTGGACAGCGCTTAAACCGGTTAGATCGAGATTTTGTCGAAAAGCATGACTTTTGAGTGAAAAAGGCTGAAAATTGAGGCAAAAATTTCGGTGACGCGTGCTGGAGTCGCCTATCCGAGAGCTTTTACCTTAATCGTAAAAATCGGACCCGACTTCGGACCGCTAGGTAAGGGGTTTTTTTGGGACACCCTGTAAAACGTATTTTAAAAGCTAAAAACGGATTATACTGAGTTGAGGCGGGTCCCTGGAATTAGTGAGGACCAGCGCCCAAAACCCGCTTCGCGGGCCTTGGGCGCTGGAATGTTGTGTTTGCATGAGACACTTAACCCTCCGAAAGCTCGGGTCCTGCGGATCCCATCTCCACCACACGCACGCGTGCAGCTTACAAGAATGACGAAATTTGTATTTTTCACATTATGCAAATTAGCCGTCAGGGTACCCTAAAAATAAATGAAACTGGCTTTAACTGTGTAAACTTGTATTTAACCGAAATTCTGAAAACGCCATCGGAAACGGTAGGGTCAATTCCCTCGGGCTACGGAGAATCAGGGCCTTTTATGCACGGGAAGAGCCCCAAATCGGGCCTTGATAGTGACATCCACACACACAGACACAGTTACACGCCAAAATTATATACAGGGTGTCCCAATAAAAAAGGTCACGCTGGGATTTTGCTATTTCAAATCCGATCGACTTGAAATTTTGCACAAAGGCGCGGATGGGAATTTAAAATGTTCACAGAAACTTTCAGCTATGTTAAGAAGACCAAGGGATTTAGAGCCGGAAATTTATGTTAATTTTTGCAAAGTCCAAAAAGATAGCCGAAAAAATGAAGCAAAAGTGCGGGAAAAACAGTATTTTTGCAATAACTCGAAAACTATTGTACCGATCGGGCTGAAAGTTTCTGTAAACATTTTAAATTCCGTTCCGCACCTCGGTGCAAAATTTCAAGTTGGTCGGATTTGAAATAGCAAAATGCCAGCGTGACCTTTTTATTGGGACACCCTGTAAGTTAGGATGTAGCACTTGGCCGTGTGGTTTTTGCAGCGCTAAATTTTTAATTTAATTTAATTTTTTTAATTCATTACGCCCATTTTTCAGCTGATTCAGCTCGTTGTTTAAATTACCATTGCGGCATCAAAAACAGCAAAATAAATGTAGGAAATGCGAGGCATTTTATAGCCTCCGCGCGTAACCCTACCGGGCTGATCTTCGTTATCCTTTCAGGAGCTACCAGAAGGTTTGCCAAAACCCGTCCCTGTACCTTTTCTCGCCCAAAGCTTCTTAAAGGGATACCCAACATTTGCGAGGCTCAAAAGCAAAAACCATGAGGCGGGCGGGGGTCGAACCCGGGACCCTCGTTTTGAAGACCTGGGTGCTATCCATTACGCCATATTGGCAAGCCATTGGTTGAGATGGGGACGCCACAAGAGGGGAAAAGCGTCCGAATTCTGTGCGGCACTAGGCGTCCGTTACCGCACAAAATTCACGCGTCATTTGTACTCTCCGGAATACATAACTATATATTTGCCGCTAAAACATTGAGTATCCCTTTAAAAGATCAAAAATAGGTTGCATTTCAAATAAGCACTTTGTGCACTTTGCATAATTTACGCAATAGAATCCAAATTTGGCATAAATCTATCACCTATCCCTAATTTTTCCGTCGCGCCGAAATCCAAAGGCTGCCCCTGCTCCCGAAGCCGCACGTCAAAGCGATGTGCTTGGCGATGGGATATATAAGGTATAGTACTTTAAACTTTTGTTTTAGCCAAGACTTCACCATGACCCCCCACCAATGTAGGCTCCAATCGAGCCAGATCAGTCAAGCATTTTCCACTTATAGGAGGAGCGGGCTACGGACAAGACGGCGCGGGGGGCCAGCTGGTCCGCCGCCCGACTACAGCGGGTATCGCTATACTCCCGACGCTTGCCCATTTGACCCGGAAGATCTCTATGTAATCATTTTAAATCAAACGGCTAAGATAACCGGCTTCAATTCAGGAGTACCGCTGGCAATATGTCCTCGGCAAATTCACCTACACTAACGATCAGTCGGGAGAAGTCGTGCGCTGGGTGCACGATGGGCCGGGCGACGTTTTCCTTCGTGTATGTCCATTTCGCCGTATGACACCCAAAGCTTCGCTGCTTTGGTCTCATGAATTTTTCAAATCAATACTTTCAAATAAAATACCGCCCGATGTATTGAATTGCAGGAAGGGGATTCGAGTGATCAACCCGTGCAGCAACGTCGACCGGACTGGACGGTGCCGGCCCCCATTTTTCCTAGAGTGGAAATCTGCACGGGCATGGAGACTGGAATATTTGCCTAATCTGAGAGTCTTAGGAGCCTGCCACGCCGGAAGAAGTTTTGGCCAAGGATCGCTTCCGCGGGGCTGCTGCTGGGCTGCTCTTACGGTGGCAAATGTTGTGTATGCAAGCGAGCGTGAAGCTCTGGGCGTGAAGATCACGAACTCTCACACGCCAGCCATTGCCACGCCTGTGCCATCAATCAATGAAGCAGGGGCTCTGCTCTCAAGGTTTTGCATGTCGTTTTCCAGCTGAGACCCCAAGCGCCGTCTGCGATGATCCGGGCCATCGCGACCGCAGCTTATGGACATCTCCATGCGTAGGCGCTACAAATTCATCCACCGATGTATTGGTAGCCATCGCGAACGGTTGCCATGGTTGTTCTTTGCAAGCGGCTGAAGCATTTGGGATGGGTAAATTCCTTTGTTTCTACCTTTTTGGAACCTCTTTTAGAAATCGAACGGGCGTCCCGGACGAAGACGACGGATGAGATTCCCTCCCCACGGCCATTAATAATGTGGGGGCAAAAGCAGCTTGATTTCTCCGAGTGCAACCGGATATTATATCGAGACCAGCGCTCCGGTCTCCGCTTCGCGGGCCTTGGGCGCTGGAATGCGGCCTTTGCATGAGAAATTTGACTTTCCGATAGCTGGGGTCCCCGCCCCGACCACACGCGCCCCTGCAACTCGCAAGAATGAGAAATTTTGTATTTTTTTCACATTATGCAAATTAGTTCTCCTGACCCCCAAAACAATGTAAAAAACCGACTTTAACTTTGTAAACCTGTATTTTATCGAAACTCAGAGAACGTCATCGGAAAACAGAAGGGCCGATTCCTCAAGGGATGAAGAAATTACGCATTTGATGGGGGGATTGAAGGCCCTCAAATCGGGCCTCGAAAGTGACATCCACACACACACACACATGGGGGCCAAATTTTTATATATGTAGGATTTCCATGTTTCTCACCCGCACGATGCTCACTCTAAACCATTGCTAGCACGGACACTGATCGACAAAAATATTCATCTACATCTACTCCCACGGCCGTCGCACAAGAAACTTGAATGCCTCTACCCGTTTGCTTTTCGAGAATATTGCCACCGAATAAAGAATTGTGTTTGAAAAGTGACACTTTTCGGCGCGCGACACGGCATGCCTAAAAACGAAACTGCACCTTATCGACATGGTTTCCATTATCGTGCCTCCATCGCCACTTCCCACCATCGCCTATCAAGGGCTCCCCGACACTTGCGCCGCGGACACTTGCGCCGCGACACTTGCGCCGCGACACTTGCGCCGCGACACATGCGCCGCGACACTTGCGCCCGACACTTGCGCCGCGTCACTTGCGCCGCGACACTTGCGCCTGACATTTGCGCCGCGACACTTGCGCCGCGATACCGAGTTTCAGCTACTTGAAGATGCAATTTTTCGCGCGGAGTATTCTGGTTAAAGAAACGATAGAAAGATGTTTTGCGCTAGGAGTCGTTCGATTTGGAGGGAAGGTAATTGCTACTTCTTCCGCTCTGCGACTAGAAAAAGGCTTCGTGCCACCCGGGGCCTACTCGCTTCGGATGGGTGCGAGCTCATACAGGGTTTCGAGATCGGGGCGCCCGAGGCGCGCGTAGCGGCCAGGCGCCCCGATTTCGAAAGAGTGGAGCGGCAGCCCATCCGAAGCGACGGCCCACCTTGCCTGACGCCTTTAGGAGCGCTCCGAATTGGCGATACTCACTTTCTGTCAGCTTTTAATGCAAAATACAGTAATGACATACAAAATTCGCGCGAAATACCAAATTCACAACAGTTTAAATCAATATACGATCCGCGGCGCAAGTGTCGGGCGCAAGTGTCGCGGCGCAAATGTCGCGGCGCAAGTGTCCGCGGCGCAAGTGTCGGGCGCAAGTGTCGCGGCGCATGTGTCGCGGCGCAAGTGTCGCGGCGCAAGTGTCGCGGCGCAAGTGTCCGCGGCGCAAGTGTCGCGGTACCCCTATCAAGTACACCACAGCAATACCGCCTCATCAAATACTCGATCGATATACATGCCGCCTTAAATTTTTATTCGGAATAAATAGCTTATTAAAAAAAAATGTGACACTTCTCGGCACGCGCCACGGCACGCCTAAATACGAACCGGTTACGCTATTGATGTAACTCGCGGCGAACGCTGGCGACGGCACCTCCCACAGCGGCCCGGCTCCTAATAAAACGTCCGGTAGCTTTGGAAAGGAAGGAAGTCCGCAACGCGAGCGAGAGGCGCGTCGCGCAATTGCGAAAGCGGGCCTGCGCAGCTAAAAACCGGTTGCTATTCCGCGCACCGCACGCAACGCGCGAAAAACACGCACAGTACGCCCTTTCCCTTGAACCATCTGGACCGAACCCATGGGCGGTTGTGCTCCATTCGTTCACCGTTTCCCCGGCCACGGCGATTCATCCTTTAAGAAAAACGCGCATGAGAGGGGAAGGCGGGGATAGGCTACGGCACGCTCCAATCGACGCGTAATTGGTTCTTAAAGGGCTGCCGACGGCATGTGTCGATCCCCCCTCATCAACAAATTGGCAAGTAGCCAACAGGGGAGAGAGCGCGCCCAGGCGAGAGACGCAGAGACATTTTCTTTTCCGCGCGTAACCGATTGACTATGCCGTCGGCATCCCTTTAAAGCAAAGGGGGGTCTGTCTTCTGCGCTTTCAAGCCTTTGTAACTTTTTTATATGGCAGTTTTCATAATTTGAGCGACCGCTCAAAAAATAGAAGAGACTTTGCTCTATCTTTTAATAGTGGTTTTGTCAAAATCGAGCGTTGAAAACGCGACTTCTGATAGTTTGAAATTTGAAAAATGAGGTGCAAGTTATCGTCAGAGCTCAAATCCAGCTAAATACTGGCTCAAACGCCTCAACTAGATTTTCTGGAAGAGTATCTGTCATGAACTACCCAATATTGAGTCAACTTGGGGTTTTAAAAATTTACGCGACGATTCCAGTTCAATGTTTTCTGAAATTTTCAATTAGCTATAACTTTTGTTTATGACGGTTTTCGAATCTACTAGCAGACTAGGAACTAAGAGCAGAACTTGCTCTATCTTTTGCACCTAGTTTTAGAATAGCCCAGCGCCGAAATTTAGCGAATGGGTCCTGTAAGAGGGTGCGATCGGCTTACGATCTTTACTGACCTATTCCGCATGGAGAGAAGGTGCTAGCCAGCTTTTTTGGGTTTTATAGGGTTACGGAATTCCTTTATGAACATTTTGAGCAAAAAGCAAAAAGAAAACACAGAGGTTTGCGGCCTCGGGAATCGAACCCGCACCCCCCGTCTCGGAAACCACGCCTCGACCACCCCTCCCGTGCGCGCTCTGAAACGCCGTGCGGCCCTGCAAATCGCGAAACGCCCCTGGCGACGTTCGCAGAGATCATGGTGGGACCCCGGGAGCCAGAGGACCCGACAGCCTTTTTCCGGAAGGTCGAACAGCTGTTTTCGTCTCGAACGTTGTCGGCCGCCAATCTCGTTTCCCCCTTAATTTTTTGCTCGAACTGTCTTGGGGGTGTATTTTCCCGCGTACGGGCTTTTTACGCGCAAATGAGAAACTTGGATAGCGAAAAGATGCCTAGTAAGAAGCGGCCGTGACGAAAACGTGCCAGCAAATCCGTAACAAATCTTCGATTGGCACGTCTACGCCTTGGAAATGTGCTACCAAATCGCTAGCAGATCCTTGCGTGGAGAAGATCGAAGAACGGACTTGGCCTTTGACGAGTTTCTGAAATGGGGTAGGCGGGTTAACATAGGGTTATTCTAAGAAGAAGTTACGGAACGGGATGACGGAGACTATCCACATGGTACCCCATTGTAAGATCCGGCGGAAAAAAGCTACTCAGAAAACTGAAAATGGGCATTGTGACGTAGCACTCATGGCCATGAAGCTTTTCCGGCACCAATTTTTGTTAGCTTATTCCGCCGAATTTTTCAGCTGGTCCAGCCCGGTTTGCTTACATAGTTTTTTTACTTTAACTTTCATCGCTTGACTACCATTAAATTGGCCGTATTAGACAAAAATCCCATCGTAAGATTCGGCGGTAAAAAGGATTTTGCTCTAACCTTGATGAGGCCTTTCATGGATTATGATATCGACAAAAATCATTTTTATGACCTGACTATGACATTTTTGTCGATGTCATAGTCCATTTAAAGGCCTCAAGAAGGCTAGAGCAAAATCCTAACCTGTCAGGTTAGGATTTTTGTCGATGTCTGGCCACAATTCTTGTAGAAGTTGGATCCCAAATTTGAATACTTCCTGTTGAAATACCCGGGTATGCTGATATGTAGCATTTTCATTTAGCCACCAGGGTTGAAAAGCCGCTACGCGGCTTTTCAACCCTGGCCTTCGCACACGGAACTCTCAAAGTTGGGCACTTTGCGTAATTCGAGCGAAGAGCGAGAGTGAACCCAAAAACGGTAAGAGCAACCGGCCGCTAGCGCGACAAAATTCGAAATGAGCCTCCTAGCGCCTGGTATGCAAATGAGGATATTTCCATATGTTTTAAAATAACTAAAATAAGGTATAAATCGTCATTTTATTAACAATCTGATAAGCTTGCAGTAATCTACGCCCTCGACTACCCCTAAATACTTTTCGACTGGGTCCTAAAATTGATCCCCCTTCCCGATATCTTGGTAACCCGGTTTTTTCGAGCCATTTATGCAAAGTGTCCACACACACACATGAACTATTTTTTTATATATAGTAGGATACAGAAAGATGGCGGTACGTATTTTCCTGACACTTTGGCTTTTTTTTTCTTGTCCAGCTTGTTGGCGTAACGAAAGGCTGATATTTAGCTTTCGCGGCCAACTACGTCGGGCCGTTTGCCTACCGCATCCCGTCCAGCTGCTCGTGATGCACCAGAGGAGGCGCAGCACCCTATCGCCTCGCCGACGCTGCATGGTTTCCAGTGGAGGCCGATAACCCCTCCGGTCAAGCAGGTACGTAATTTTTTTGCCATCGACTGGGCACGGGCGTGGCATTTTGCTCCGATCATGACTTTCTATTTAGTTCATCCACTACGAGGTGCTCTTCGGAGTCCTGAAGTACAACCGAGATGGGCTTGTGGACGAGCTCGTGCATGACGGCCCTGGATTTCCGATCGTGAGAGTGAGGAAGCTACCGTATTGCTCGAATATAACCCTGGAGTTCTCTTTTTTTCTTCAAAATTCGTATTTCGAAAAATTTTTGGCCAGCAAGTCGCTAAAACACTTCATTTAGCTTAATTAGGTTCATTACCTAATTTACAGGTGGGCGACTCTATCTTGCACCTCAGCAGCACCGTGGGGTCGGACGGCATCTGGGGGCCCGTATTGGCTGCAGTGGTCAACTGATCGGGTACGGTTTGCGTGTGAACTACGCTTGAAAACGGCAGAGAAATCACTTCTTCATCTAGATCTTGGGGGTCACCGAGGAAGCCCACCTTGCCCGATACAACGGACTGGCCGCCGGATTCGTGCTGAAGGCTGACTGCATCACATGTTTTGCGTCGGGAAAAAAGCTCAAGTTGAACGGTGGATGTCTGAAGGTGTGCTCGGAGTGCTACTTCATTGTTTAGTAAGTATTCGGTGGAAGTTCTATTTCTTTGCTACTTTTCTAGCGGCAAGAAGAATCTTCAGTGCTCGAACCCAGCCGGCCATCTGGAGTGCCGCGGCGATGTTGGACAGCGTACTTGCCAAAATTCAACCGAAGCTTTTCATTACAGCGGTCCCGGATGCGTGCCCAGCCTGCACGCTGCTGCGCTGGAAGACCTGTGGCTATGTAAGGAATTACAAATCTGATCAGATTAGCTGCATCGACTGTCGGATGCAAAATAATTTTAATAATACCTGCTTTAGCGCAAGAGGCTAAATCCCGCCATCATGCTGGCTGGACGGAGAGGAGGAGGCATGAAGTTGGCGAGTAGCTGCGGAAATCTGATGTGTAGGTCGAAAAAAAGATAGTTTGACCCCTCCGACTGCAACCGAGATTATATCCCGATTTGCGGCCACCCGCACGATGCTTCATCTTAAACTACTGCCAGCGCGTTAAATTCATCCACTGCAATCCGGCTGTCGCTCAAGGAACTCGAATGCCTTTACCCGTTTTCTTCTCGAGAATATTTTCACCGAATAAAGAATTTTGATTGAAAAGTGACACTTTCTTCGGCGCGCGACACGGCATGCCCTCCCAACCTCCCATGGGTAATGGGTCCTGGATGGCTCCCGGGAAAAGTCGTACTGTACGGGTTTTTGCCAGAGGCGCGCAAATAGCAGCATGATTTCAGCTGCGCAGGCTTGTTTTTTGCAATGGCGCGACGCGTTCATCGCATCATGTTGTTGCTCCTTCTTTGGTTTCGACCCTATCGGACGTTTTACCAGGCGCCGGGTCGCTGTGGCCTAAAAACGAACCGGTTATGCTGGTGGATGGGACAGAGATGACGCTGGCGACGGCGCCCCCATTCGCTCACCGTTCCCTCGGTCCCGCATACCGCGAAACGTCCTCGGCGACGTCGCGGAGATCGCGGTGGGAGCCCGGGAGCGAAACGATTTTGCAGCAAATTATTTTGTGGAAGAGTGAGTTCCTCGAAGATCTGCTACCGATTCGGTAGCACATTTTTCAAATTGAAGAGGAGTTTTTCGGAAGATCTGCTACCGATTTGGTAGTACATTTTCAAGGCGAAGAGGGAGGCAGTTGAAGATCTGCTACCGTGATTTAAAGAAGCCATTTTCAAACGCAGTAGACGACTTATCAACTTGGTGCCTACGACGATGGTGGGATTCCCAACGAAGCCTTTGACATGTATTTTAGCTTCATGCTTGTCGAACACCCGACCGGTTTTCTGCAAAACTCATCTGACATCCAGGAGGTCGGCTCAAAGGCATACCCTAATTTTTTCGAGTCCAAAAATTCTTTCGCAGGATCATAAAATGATGCTCTACCGGATGCTGGCTACTCAGCTGACCCAGCACGGCATCGGGCCTGGGATGTCATGTAACCTGTCGTGGACGAGGATGGGGCGGAGCACCGGGAAGAAAGGCAGACAGTAGACCGATGGTTTTTGAAAACCCGCTCACGGTGAGACGTTTTTGTGTGGTCAGTCATCTTTTTAAAGGCGCCGCTAATTATGCGAGGCAGATGGAATTCAGGACAGTTTCAATGGTATAAAATTTGCGAATAGAATTTAGAACCGAAGTTTGCGGAAAAAAACGTGCTCGCCTCTGAGTTTCCCCGGAAAATAGAGGTGCGAAGTGTGAAACCGCTTCGGCGTCGACTTCTTGACGATTTTGTCATTAATATTTGGGCCTCCAATTTTTAAACTCATTGTGAACTTACATTTTGCGATTATAGAACCCGGAGTGATTGTCTCGAGGATGGCGCGGTTCGCAGGCCGACCACCGATGGATTACTGATCATTCCTGTTGTTCCATTCGATTGCGATGTATTAATCGAGTAGTGTTTTTCGGCAGCATTAGAGAGTTAACCGTCAACTTTAGGTGATCCACAGGGAGATGATTGTGGGAAAGTTCAACTGCACAAATTATCCTGATGGGAAGCGCTTCTGGCTGCTTTTAATCACGTTAGTCTTGACCCCATTTTTCCTCAAGGTAGAGTCATCCTGGGTTCTATCATTGGGAATTAGTCAAGGGGATTGAGAGATTAAGAAATTAAGGAAATGAGGTATATAATTGGTTACGATCAGAAATTCCAGGAAGACGATCAGGTGCTGGACTTAAAGAGCCAGGTGGATCGGGGGGATTCGCGATGCCGCCCCCCATATCTTGTCATTTGGGTATCTTTTCATGTAAGACTGTATTTATTTTTTTTCTTATTTAGTAAAACGATACGAAGAAATCAGAATAATGAGATAAACTCTTTGACCAGTGATAACGCTGAGTCTTCGCAACGGCCCCGGCGAAGATCAGCAGAGAGATACGTGGAATAGCGCCATCGTCCGACTGCAGTTTGGCTACGACTGCAATCTCTGCAAGAAAGCCGGGCAGCTCAAAATCAAGTCCGGATTCACAAAAATATGTAGCTTATGCTACTGGCTTATTCGGTAGACTATCACTTCAAAATCTTTGCATGACGCTTTACAGGCGCGCCCCAAAAGCCGAATGCAACGAGACGCGCACCGCGAGGCGCGAGAGAACTTCGGTATCCGTAGGTGCACCAAAATCCGCCTATCGATTTTTTTTTTAGCCTGCGCCATCGGATGTGCCGGGTGTAGTCGCATGCGGGCTAAGGCCCTCGGATGGGTAAATCTTTTATCTAGCACCATGCTACGGTTTATAGACCTCGAAAGCCGATGCTGACGAGGATGAGTGATACGCCGCCCGCTCCAACTTCTACAAATTAACCCCATTAACCCTTGTGTGTATCGTTAATGTCTTTCGCTATTCGTGCAAACAGTGTTCGCCTGTGCTTTCTTTGATCGATAAAAATATGCGGCAATTGAAAGACGAATATTCCCGGCGGCCGACGCGGAAGGCCTAGCAACGCACACATACGCCATGAAATCCTGCACAGGCCTGCGGGCTTTCCGCCAAAAGCGCCGTTAGAATAGTTTATTCTAGATAGTCGACAAGATTGTGGTGGGAACCGAGAGCCAGAGGACCCGACAGCCTTCTTCAGGACGGCCGAAAACCGGTTCTCGTTTGAACAGGGTCGGCAGAAAATTCTCGTCTGCCGCTCATTTTTTAGCTTGGAACTTTTCTCGGGGAAGCAGTTCCCCGCATAAGAGCTTTTTTACGCGCGAAAAACTACTCGGAGGCTAGAAAATTATTTATTGGACGAAAAGCCGACATTTGCTTTGATCAGGATTTTGGTTTGATAATTTTCGTTTTGTTTGGCAGGAAAAACGGCGCAGAATTTGGAAAAGTGGGTGAAAATTGGCTAAAACTCTTGCTTTTTAATGCCCGGGTTTTTCTGGCCCGAAACTATCCGCAGAGGGTTTTTTAGTATCCTTTGGCGCTTTTTTCGGAGCGGTTTTGGCGGAATTCAAGGGCTTACAGTTTTTAGCGCCGCAAATAATTAACCCGGCGAAAGGCTATGACGCTCTCGTAAACCATTTAGCGCTCTTTTTCTCTATTCCCAAAACTTTATCGGTTTTTCGGATTCATTTGCTCTTTTTCTTCTTATCCGCGAGCCATTTTCACCTTGGTTTTATCGTCACGTTCTTGACGTGCTAAATGCTCTTACTTTCAGGTATGACCGACCCGTACGCCGGTCAAACGTACACGTACTGGCCGAACGGCCAGTACCAATATGGCGGAGCCGGGGACCTCAACTACCAGCAGGCCTACTACCAACAAGCCGCCCCGTATCAACAGCCCGACTACCTCGCCAGCATGGTTCCCCCGCCGCCGGAGCCACCGAAACCGCCAGGTATGCCATTGTTAAGGAGTTCTTTTCGAAATTTCATTTAGTTTTCTTCGGCGCCGTCCCGCCAGTGCCGAAACCGCCGAAGCCGCCCGCCGTCACTGATGGCTTCTACGAGACGATCAAGGCCCGGGCTGTCTCTTCATTCGTCCAAAGCACTTTGGTGAGGGTTTGGGCGCTATATACGCGAAAAGCCTCAAATTCACAATTTGAAGACGAGGTTATGGTAAAAACAGAAAAAAAACCTTCTATTTGCTCGTAGTTCTGCTATAATTTGTAGGCTAGGTGTAATTCGACTGAAAAGTAGAGATTACTACATTTGGAATTGGTGCCCAAAACGATCTCTAAGTTTTTTGCAGGTGAGCCCGGAAACTTTTCTTTTTTTGTTAGGAAACAGCGCATTGCTCGTCTTGTTTTGGAGACTTTTCTGGGCGTTAGAACGCTGCTGCAGCGGAAGCTATTTCATAGATGAGTTTTCTGTGCTGGTTTTGGACACCGAGGGCAAATTCCACTTGATCTTAGGCGGCAAAAACTTAATTTTCGACTGCAAAAGGTTTCCGCCATCATTTTTTGTAGCTTGTATTCTAACGTTAAGTTCTGGTGTCTAAAAGTATGAAATTCAGGCTCAGCGCAAAAACCAGCCTAGAAACTCGTTCGCGGCTTTTTGCCTACTTTTCTGGGCATTTGAACGTTGATGAAGATCATATGCGTTATGATGAGTGAACTTAGCCACACAATAACTTTATAAAACACAAACTAAAACCCAAAGGACCCCAAAATAGTCGTATGGGGTACCTCAAACCAAGGGGGTTAGGGCTACGCCCGCTACCCCCGATACCTTGAAAAACCTCCCAATTCCAGAAACCCGGCGCCTCCTCAACCGCATCAGCAGCTGTTGGCAAGTTCCCGCGGAAGAACGCCGGCTACCCAAAGAAGACGGACAATCGAGTTTTTCTGCGACTACTGCAAGGTACACCGTTTGCAGAATTCTGAAATTTTGCCTATAGATTGAATGCGCAGGCGAGGTTCCGTGGCAAGCCCATCAAGCCGGCGCCAAGCACAAGAGACGCGTGCTGCAGGTCCAAGAAACGAGGACCGCCCACCCTCAAGCGTGGGTTTTCACTGTTTTCCGCGTTCTTTTGACTTTTTTGACTTTTGACTTTTGACGCGGGATTTGAAGGTGTTTTGACCCTTTTTTGGCGCGTTTTGAAAAGCACGTTCGACTTAGCGGGTGAACTATTGACAGCTGGGCAAAGTCAAGACCCCGTAGTGAAAAAAGGTGAAACGAGTTCCTATTGTGGTGAAATTTTGCCATTTTTGTCGACATTGGAATGGCGAATCAGAATTACCACTCGGCTACGCTATTTCTTGCACCCGAGCCCGAGAAGTTTCGCTTTCTAGCCAGCGTGGTATTCTACGCGTTAGGCCCAGCTTTTACCTTGCCAATTTTAGCGTTTTGTCTGCCAATCGCGATGATTTTGGCTAAGCTAATGATTGGTCACCCGGCTGGCTCTAAATTCTCCAAAATCATCATTTTCGAACGGGTTGCAGAGCGTCTGGAGCAAAAAATACGCCAAAAATTGGGTAAAGATTGCTGAAAAATGCGTGCCGCGCCGGCTTGAAAACCTAAATTGTGGGGCTCCGTTGCCAAAAATAGTTGGCTCTTGGAAAAATGCTCTCGACTTCTGTTTTGTGTTGGATAGTCGACAAAACCGACCAATTCCGCGGCTGCACGCAGCCTCTACGCCGTTTGATGACAAAACGCGCTCAACATAGAAACTTTTGCCCCCAATCTATAGTTTACAGCATTAAAACTCGTGCAAGAGGATGCTCATGCTCATCATTTCTCATTTAGTGAAGGCCGGTTGACGTGCATCATCTGCTCGGCCCAGAGCAGCGACATCAACGGCTACCTGCTGCACATGAAGGGCAAAAACCATCAGAAGGCCGTGAAATATCTGCAGGACCGCGGAAAGCCGATACCGGTCGACCCGGTTCTCGCGCAGCATTGTGAGTTTAGCTTTTGGCTGTCTTGAAACTTGCAAAAGCGAAAACCAGGCCAAAAAAGCTATTTGTTTGACAAATTTATGCTTGAAAATGCATCCTCGTTGTTGCGCAAGATTGTTATCGTCTCTTTGCGACCTGGAAACTTGCAAAAAGCGAGAAACTTGTCAAGAAACTTTTCTTTGCTTGAAAATGCATCATTTCGTTTTTGCCGCAAGAATCTGAGCGTCTCTTTTGTGGACTGACAACTGTCAAAAGCGAGAAACTGTCCAGAACAGGCTGGTTTTTATCAGGTGCTGGAAATTTGATCATTTCATCGGTTCGTAAGACTTGCAGAGTCGCGCACCTTGTAAATAAAGCTATTTTTGACATTTTCAGGCTTGAAATTTGATCATTTCAGTCACGCGCACTATTTCTTTTCGCCTCTGCCGCCTAGAAGCTGTATTCTAGCAAAAATGTGCAAATAGGCGAAAACTTTGGATAAAAATCTTTTTTTTTGGCATGTGCATGCTTGAAGTTTGATCATTTGCGAATTCCAGTCACTCACAACATTTTTAGTTTCGATTCTGCCAACTTTCGGCAAAACCTTTGCGAAGAAAGAGCGTTTTTTCGAATTCATGCTTGAAATTTCGGTTGACCCGATTCTCGTACAGGGATCTGCGCGGCGGTTGGCAGCCGGAAATCCTATAAAAAAACTAAAAGCTTACGAAAGCGCGTTTTCGCATGGTCGTGCTTGAAATTCCACTATTTGGCTTGCGGCCAACGTTTTGAGCTTCCATTTTACCATCCCGCAACCTTCAAAAGCGACCCCTTGCAAAAAACGAGTTTTGGCAAGCCCGGAATGTCATTTTTCAGTCTCGCTCAGTCCCAGCTTCAACTTTGAAAATGTCGCGTTTTTCAGCCGGGAAAACAGTGCAAAATCGCTATTTATGACCGGTCCTTTCGGGATTTCGTGCCTTCGTCCTGGCGCAATATGGCGCGCATCAGTTCTGTTGCGTGGCGATTTTTAACTGCGAAAACCTTGAAAAAAATGTGTTTTTGGAGGAAACCATTTCGGCAATTTATCATTTTATCAGCGCGCAACAGTGTCAGGTTTAGTTTTGCGGCCCGGGAACTTGCAAAAGCCAGACCAGCGGAAAAGGGCGCGTTTCGGCGAATTCCCGCTTGAAATGCCTGTGTTTCATTCTGGCACAACATTCTCAGTTTCTGCGGCTTACAAAGACGAGAAAATTGCAAAAAAAAGCCGTGCTAACCTTCCAAAAGTGTTTTTAAACACTCTCGGAATCATCCTTCCGGAATATACCGCTACTTTATGTACGAAGATTACAACATTTTTGCAGCGAACGCCAAGGTCTTCGGGCTGCCATCGATGAACTTTGTGCCGGCCGGCTCGCTGTCGACTACACTTGACCGGCGACTCCGGCAGGATGCGTGCATGGCGTCGGTGGGCACGGCGGGCATGTCCGAAGAGGCGGTGTTCGGGCGCGAGCAGGTCGGCGTCGAGTTCGTCCACGCGCAAGTCGATCATACAGGTATATATCTCGTTAAGAATTCGGCCACAAGAGGACTTTTGCGAGACTCTCACGGCGAAACTTTCGGAAATCTGTGTATTAGTTAAAACCGGCGTTTTGCAACTGGCGCGTACTGGGAAATTTACTAAAGACACTTTGGCTCTGTTTCTCCGGTCCCCGCAGCCGGACGCGAGCCCGCAGCCGACTGAAATGAGGCGATTTTCTTGGTTTTATGCAAATTAGCCCTCCAAGACCCCCCAAAAATCGATTAAAAGCGGTTGTGGTACCGTCGAGTCTTGTATTTCATAAAAATCTGAAAACGCCGGCGGGAAGTAGAGTAATTTTCGATAAGATTTCTATTTTTTTTTTGTTTTATCTGGACCTGAAGACCATTAAATTCGAGCACGACGTTCATGTTTTTGCAGTTTAGCTTTAATTTTTCGTTCTTTGAGATCATTTCCGAAACTTTGAGCCGTTAGACTGTAGTTTTCATGCTGAAATTACAAAATTCAGCCAATTTGACAGGTTCCGCGCGGATCTTTTGCTTCTCCCTTTTCATCGATGAAAAGGAGCTAAGAAAATTAAGTTGTTTCAGGAAGTTTAGCCGTTAAACCTACCAAGGTTTTTTGGCGTTTTTTCGAGGCCAAAACCTTCACTGGTGCCCACTAACAATCGTTATGGCTAGAAACTGAGCCGGGCTAAATTTTGGAAAATCGTCATGTCTCTAACGCCGTTAATTTAGGGAAGCTGGTGCAGTACATCTGCAAGTTGTGCGACTGCGTCATCAACGACCTCAACGCCAGGGACCAGCACGTCACCGGGAAGCGCCATCGTAGCCAATACAAAGTCAAGGTGGACCCGACGTTGCCGGTATTTTTTTGTGTTCTACAAAGTATGCTCTAGCGTGCGCTTTGTGCCGGGGTCTGAAAAAATGACCACCTTCTAGCGGACCTGGCAAAAATCGTTAAATCCGTGAAATATAATGTTTAATTCAGAAAATTCTAGACGCTGATTTTCCGCTTTTTCTAGACTTCGAATAGACTCCTATCCTAAACCATGGCAATCGAACACTTGTTGAAGCTACCATAGAGCACCCTTTTTGGACACCCTTTTTGCAAACAGATTGCCGGGGCGAAGCCACCGCAGAACTAAATTTCGATGTTTCTAGCCGTTTATGGTCCTTTTTTAGTTATACCTTGACGAGCGGATCGCGCCCAAGACCACCGCCTTCCCGGCGCGCATCGTTCAACGCCAACCGGTCGTCCTCACCAACCAGGAGCGTCGCCAACTCGAGGACAACTACGCGCGGATGCTCTGCGAAAAGTTGCCGCCAAGTGAGGACTTTTTTGATTTTATCGTGCTCAAATTCACGAGGTTCATAAAGTTTTGATATTGAGATCAAATTCCCTAAGTTTTGTGCGTAACGGCCTGAATTCTTTTACAAAACGCCCTTTTTGCGATTTGATGGTTATGACAGTTTAGCCCGGTGAAATTGCGGTTTTTGAAAAGGGTTCTGATTGGTTGGTGACTTTTTGATCCTTTGGGATTGGAATTCTTCTGATCCGGAAATTGATCGTCTTCGCGACTTCTGCCGAAAGCAGTCCCAAAACGACCCCGATTTAGATGGCGAACAGCTGCACCATATCGAGGACACGCTGCGCAAGATTGAAGGCGGGCTGAAGGCCGTCTCCGACGTCATCTCCCATCGCAACAACAAAGGACCACAGCCCGACCCCTCGCAACGGATGTACCTCGGCATCATGCGCGTCGGGCCGCTCGCCTTCCGCACGCTCGTCAAGTCGGACACCGAGGTCGAGGTCGTGCTCATGACGAGGTGAGCAGAAAAATTGTCTTCGGCCTCAGCCTCAAAATATATCGGATATCAGCGTGTTTTTAAGAGTTTCTAAAGCCTGAAAAGTTCCACAATATAGAATAGCTTGTGTTTTGTTATAGTAAGAAATTTCGCCCTTTCACCAATAATCTAGATCCAAAATTGTGCTTTTGTCTTTTCTACAAGAAATTACTCTGGACTGGCTTATCTTGCTCGATTTACAGATCTAACGAATTTTCCAGAGTCTACCCCACCGAGGCGATGCTGAAGGAGTTGGCCGATCTGCTGCCCTGCCGCATCCCACGGATCACCGTCAACGGCCAAGAAGTCACCCCGAGCGTAGCGCCGATATTCGCGCAGGCTGCTGTTGTTATTCAGGTTCATGCTTCCTGCTTCGTACAAGGGGACGTTTTTAGTGTTCACGGAGATCCGAAATAGGAGCTATTTTGTGCGGAATTTTTTGCTGATTTAACCCTCGTTTTCAGAACCTCGAAACGACAGAAATAAGAAAGTTATGACGGTTTAAAGGGCGAAAAACGGCGAAAGTTGGCCGGTTTGGCATTTTTTCACACTTTAAAGCTTCGTCACTTTTAAAATATGGTCGTTTCGCAGATTCGGAAACGTGGGTTTTGATCAGCGAAAATTCTGCACAAAATCGGCTTGATCCCAGTATTCCGTTTAGCATGATTTCGAAACTCCGTGGGCACGAAAAACGCCTCCTTATTAGCCGCATTCTCCATTTTGTCATATTCACTTTTCAATCGCCCATTTCCAGATCCCGGGCCCGTCGGCAATACAGTACCGCATCAGCATGTCTTCGCCAGAGGCCCGCTTGGCCGACACCGCCGGCTTCACCAAGCCGCCCCACGGCCTCGCGCCCCAGCCGTTGCTCGACGCCCTCGCCAAGTCGCGGCACGTCAAGTGGTTTGGGTGAGGAATTTGCTATTGTTTATGGCAATTAGTGAAGCTTGAGGTATAGGGAGGTCAAAAACGCCTACCTTCGACTGCAAATAACTCGTCCTCGCACCACCCCACACCCAACCTTTACTAATTGCCGTATTTATGCGTTGCCACCCGGCGGGTTTTTGCGTGAAATATCGTAGAACGGTTGCTTCCAGGTTATCGGGGGGGCGGTAGCTAATTTCTTTTTCTACCATCTCGTGCTGGTCCCATAATAAAGTTTTGCCTTTGTTTAGTGACGTTTGCACCGTTTTAAATGGTTCTGAACTATTAGCGAGGGTGGAAGAATTTATAAGCACATCAATAACATGTTGAAAGTTTTTGAAAAACGCTTGAAAGTGGCCCAAAGGTCAGTTTTATGATAGAAATTTCTATAAATTTGTTATGACTTTTAGTTATCGGAAACGACTGAAACGTTCGGAAAATAAACTACATCTTATTGCTAGGCAGGTATAGGTTAAGCAACGAGAAGTTGGCCAGCGCTCTCTGATAACCTGGAAGCACCGAAAAAAGCCCCCTCGGACGGTCCTGTGGAAATTCGAAGCCGGAACATTCTTTTGCACCAGTCAGAATCTCGCGAAAAGGAGAGAAAACGGGGTAGCCGTTGAAAAAAACCAGAAACGCTACAAAAGTTTTGGCATTAGCAATATTTCTGGGGTTCGATACAATTTTATCCGATCGGCCGACCGTTTTTCAGAAGTTCTTGTGTAAAAATGGCAGAATTATGCGAAAATCCCATGTAAATTTTGTGAAATTGCGGATTGCGTTGATGGAAACTCGCAAAATACGAACGTTTCAAGCATACCTTTACTAAATAGTGCCAAAAAGGAGAGGAGAGGGAACGGTGAAAACTGAAAAAGGAGAACCCGTTTAAAAAATTTGAAAATTCGAAGTTTTGACCTTTTTCGTAATTTTTCATATTTAATTTTTACCAAAAAAACAAACATTTTCGAAAATTTTTAAGTCGAGTCCAGACCCGGGAATAGTCCAGAACCTTGTTGTCTTTCCGCTTTTCATAGCTTTCGACCGGTATAAAGATCATCTCGACATGTCTTTCCTCCGGACCGCAAGAGGGCCGCAGGTTTTTTGTGGCCTAGATTGACGACTCTGGATTTTTCCAATACACTAGATTTTTCAGGCAAAAGGAATGCCCGTCCCTGCGGCCACTGATGGTCCTGATGCGTACGTTGCGCGAGAAGCTGCCGGTGTGGATTCCGCTCGGCGACTGGCCGCTGGCGCTGCTCATCGAGACCGTCCTCACTTCCGGTCCGTTTTTTGCCTTCAAAATTTGCCTTTTGGCGAGGCTTTTTGCTCCTTTTGCACAGCCGTTCTTCCGAGGCGCCACCATAAAAATGGCCTTTTTTCGTAAAAGTTATGCAAAATCGGTGTGTAAATTGCACAATATGCAATTTTTTATGCAAATTTAAGAATTCCATCAATTAATTTGAAAAAGAAGCGGTTGTCGAAAGAAAATTGAAATTATCCGGCTTTTCAGCTTGATCTCCAATTTTTTTGGCATCCCTGTAAACCTATTTTAGCAGCATTTATTTCGCAATATCCTCTTTTTCAGCGAAGCGCACCCTGTCACCAAGTGACGCGATACGCCGTCTCTTCGAGGCGCTTTCGGCTGGGGCGCTGCTGCGGAGGGCCGGCGCACTCGTCGACCCCTGTGAGCGTGTGCAGATGAACGTGCTCGCCTACTTCAGCAATGAGCAGCGCGAGAATATCACCGCGTCGGCGCAGGTATCGTTAATTGCCCGGGGGTTCCTCAGAAAAGATTTCGGGGTCTTTTCGGAATGAAAAAAAATCGATACAACAAGTAGTATTTTCTCTCGGATTCCTTTCAAAAACTCAATATAATCCGTTTCAGCGCAGTGAAGCTGTGTTTGCGGAAATTTATTGCCAGAAAAGCCCTAAAAATTTCGGTAATTCAGACTTTCTCTAAAAAATCTTTGCCGGAAGGATCGAATTTTGATTTTGATTGATTTGGTTTTTATTTTCCTGGCAAAGCGACGAGAAGTTTTTGATTGAACACAGCTTGGATTGAAGCTTACGTCGACTAAATTTAGTTTTTTTTGCGAGAAATCTTTAAATTTTTCATGAAAAATATCAAAATCGCGTAGAAAATTCCTGTGTTTCGACAATCGGAAAGCAGATATCTGCTCAGCTCGTCCCAAGCTTTCGATAGATACCAAAATCACGAAAATCGGACCCTCCTCCGGTCTTTTTTGAGACAATTTGTACAACTTCGCCTTTCCAGCTCCTCCTCCGCCAATACACCATCCACGGCGCGCTGAAGCTGGCCGAGCTGCTCGAGGTCGACACTTCCGGTTGGGCGGATGCGGCCGCGGGTGACGACGTCGACTCGCCGAGCGCCCCGAAAAAACCGCGAATCCCTAGTCTGTTGAACCTTTGAGCGTGAGCGTGCTTTTCTTGCCGTCCCAGTTGTATCATCTCACTGTGATCCGGGTGCTCTTCTTCATCTTGTGCGTGTGCTTTTCTGCTGTTTTCCATTGGTCTTTGACAAGCTTTTTGTTTGGGGTTCAACTGTCTCTGCTCGCCCCCCTCCGGTTATTTTTGTATGTATGTGGCTCTCATTCACCCGCTCTTTCTCTCTCCTGGTGAACTAAATTATAGTTTTTCGGATGCGATTCAGTTTTTGCATAGGTAAAAATGTTGATTTGTTGATTTGCGGTCCAATAAATTTGTTGTCTTCCGGTGGGGAGTTGAAGGTTGACAATTGATAGTTTCTGAAATTTGATCACTTTTATAGGTATCTTCTATAGACGGTATCTAAAAGCTCGAGAAGGATGAAGCCGGCTTCTGCAAAAGGAAGTCTGCTTCGTAGGCAGGTAAAAGTTTTTGTAAGCTGCTAGCACCTACAAATTTTCAGGCGCAATCCAACGGCCGTGTTCAAGGCTAGTTGTTACACGTCCGTGTGTAGCTAAAAAGATTTTCTAGGGTTAGAAACATTGGGCCTTATTTTTCATTGTTTGCGACAAGGTATGAACTTCTTATTCGACATTTCACAGCTAGCTTTTTTAGCTTTATAGATTTAGCTGCTAGTAAAGCATCAAGCCAACTGTTTTTACTTTTTTTAAATTGGAATTCTTCCTCGGCCGTTCTGGAAGGCTAGTTTTTGCAACCAGGCGCAGTTTTTTTTCAAGGTTGGCAACTTTAGGACTTATTTTTGTTTAGAACAGCCAAGTTTAAGTTTTGCGCCAAGTTTTTATAGATACGTTTTTGCCGGAAGCAAGCAGACGGGAAAGAATTAAAATGACGTTTTCAAATTCTAATTCTAAATTCTAACTGTAATTCGACTCGATCCTGTTTGAAACAAGTATTTATACGCTGGTGCTGCACAGAAATGTTTCTGGCAGATTCTAAAAGCTCGTGAAGGGCCTTTTTGCACTTTTTCCGCTGCGAAAACTGTTTCGTTAGTCGCTGACAGACTTTCTAGCACTTTCCGACCTTCCGCTTCTCCTAAATCATCAATACGACGACAAAACTCTGAAATTTCTTCTACTTTTCTAGCTCCCATGCCCCGAACCGATCTTTACAGTTTACACCCTGATTACGTGGCCCGCTTGGCCCTCTCTCTAGCCGCAAAAAGAGCTATGATGTGATGCAAAGTGAGTGGTGATAAGAAGGGGCCGGGACGGCTCCCATATTTGATCTGCTTGGAGTCGGCGAATTTTTGCCGGTAGCCAGCGCCAAAATGAGGCATTTATTCCTGGTATTTATTGCGCTATTTTGCTGCTCAAACGCCGCGCCGAGCAACGAGCTGATCACGAGCCTGCCCAACTTCAACGGCACCATCCCGTTCAAGCAGTACTCCGGGTATTTGGACATCAGCGACCAGAAGAGCTTGTATTATTGGTGGGTCTTTTTAGGGAGTATACAGGGTCATTTGTTTCTAGGAAATGTTTCTTTACCGTTTTTTACTATTTCTAAAGCTAAACATTTTAATAAATTGTGATTAAAATATACATGAAATATCGATTTTCGACCGAAATTTTAACTATACCATTTTTCCTGATTTTTTTATTGTTTTCCACCTCAAATAGGGCGAAATTTTGCTAATAGCAGTATTAAAAGACTTACTATTGCGCTACCACAGATTTCTGGACTTGTAGGATAAAAATTTATGCCCCCCGATAATACGGAAGAAGAACCGCACAGTAGGTTATTCGGAATCTTCTCTAGCGAATACGCTTGAGATCGCCCAACTAGAAGCTAGGAAAATCTAGAAGCTAAGAAATTGCAGGAAAATCTTGAAAATATCGCTAACAAACCTCGAATTAATTCGCTTAACTCCAAATTTTTTTAAATAAACACTACAATTAATATAATTCTAACGGGCAAGCGTAATTATATAATTCTATTGATTAATCTTAGAGCCGTTTTCCACAGGTTTTTCCACTCTAACGACCGGATTTCAGGTACGTCGAGTCGCAGAACAAGCCCGACACCGACCCGCTGATTTTGTGGCTGAATGGAGGCCCCGGATGCTCATCGTTGGAAGGTAGAGCCTTCAGATACATGATAGTCTTTTTTTTCTAGGCCTTTTCGTCGAGCTGGGCCCATTCCGCGCGAACAACTTTGGCGCCCAGCTGACGCTGAACCCGTATTCATGGAATAAGGTTGGTTTTGAGGGCTTTTTTATTTTCTAAAGGGTTCGAACGGCTGCTAAATTCAGAACGATGGGCTGGTTAAGAAATCGCCTCGAAGGCCCGGAATTGTATAAAATGCACGGCGCTTTCTGACCAAGGATAGATACGATTTTATTGCGTTTACAGCCTCAAAATGTCGCTAGAAAATCGCTTTTTTTTGCACGACGTTTTAGTACGCAAACATCATTTTCCTGGACGCGCCAGCCGGCGTCGGTTTCTCCGTGCGCCGTGATGGCCGTTGGAATTATACTGATGACGAGGTGGCCGACGACAATCACAAGGTAATTGCCTATTCGAGATTGTCTGATCTTCCAAAACTAGGCCCTGATGATCTGGTTCGAAAAATTCCGCGAGCGCCGCGCCAACGACTTCTACGTGGCCGGCGAGAGCTACGGCGGGACCTACGTGCCGATGCTAGCCCAACGGCTTGTCAATGATTGGAAGAATTTTGTTAATTTTAAGGTATGTTGGCGTGTTTATGATTTTGAAAAGTTGTTAAATATTTTAAAACTTTCGAAGGTTTTTTGGAGGTTTTATGAGTTACAAAAAGCTATTAGATTCCGATTTTTTTAATTCGCTACAATTTTAAGGTGTTTTGCTTTTATTTTGTATAAATTTCAGTTTAATCGCAAGTAACCTGTAGAATAATGCGTTTTTTCGATACTTTCAAACGTTTCAGGGCTTCTTCGTCGGAAACGGCTGCCTGAACTCGCACCTCGAGTTCAACTCCTTGATCCAGTACAGCTACAACCACGGGTTTATCGACGAGACGTAAGTTGGCAGCCAAAAAAGTCGAAGCTTTGCTTTGGAGCTTATTAAACGTAGTTTTCCCATTTTTAAGTAAAATATACGACTCTTTCAAGACAATAACCGTCAAAATCCGTATTTTGCAACGATTTTTTACTGTTTTTAGTTTTCAAAATCTTAAAATCGGATGCTAAAATACTTAAAAACGCAAGTGAGCAAGCGTAGCATACGCGTCGAGCTTTAAAAACGTGAGTTAAGTTGCTAAAGTTTTTAAAGCTGTTTTCGGCAACCTTTTACGCTAGTTTTTTTCATTTTCGAGATCCTACTCCTTTGGCAATCCAATAAATGTACCAATTCTTTCTTTTTACGTGATTTCCCGGATTACTAGTTTTTTATACTCTGTACGGTGGTTGTAAAGTTGGAAAGTAAAGCCCATTCCGAGCTTTAGAAGCGGCAGACGATAATGAGCTTTTTGGGACTGCTTTTTGTCGCTTTTATAATCCTTTTGACGGCTTTTAAAATTGAGTAAATGCCGAAAGTCAGGCTGTATTCCAGGTTATACGGTGTAAAATGCCTACTATTACGTTTACAAGCCCATTGAAGCATCTAAAAACCAAAAAACCCCAGAAACTTCAGGCTATACCGCATCTCAGTAGAGCAGTGCTGCGCCGGGTCCACCGACTGCGATTGGTACAACATGGCCGTCGATCCGATGAATAAATGCACGAATATTGTAGGTTTTCTGAGGTTTAATTCTTGTTATTTTTCATTTACAGTCTCAAGATCTCTACTTCTCCAACTACTACACCGGCCTCGACCCGTACTTCATCTACTTTACGTGCTATTTGACGGATCAGGTGGGTGCCGGTTTTTACGCCATTTGCGCTCGTTTTTAACGTTTTTTTGACCTGGAATAATACCCAAAAAGTTTAAAGTAGTATAACGTGAGTTTTCAGCCCCAAGGCTACACTCCCCCGATGGCGATGGCGCGGCAAAAGATGAAGATGATCAAGGGCAAGGACTCACCACATGTAAGTTCTGGTTTCAGGCTCAGTTTCAAGTTTTGTACTGGTTTTTATGAGCCAATACCATTTGAAAAGTTTTAGAGCTAACCTTTTAGCTAGCCGATCTGCCCTCGTGCGCTCACTACAACGACAGCACCGTGTATCTGATGCGTGACGATGTGCGGAAGGCGCTGATGATCCCAAATAGCGTGCCGGTTTACAAGAGTTGCAAGTTAGTATAATAATTTGTCAACTTTATTAAAACCGAGGAATAATATAGGTTTTTTTCGTTCTTAGATAGTCTAAATCCTCGAAAAAGAAACTTCGATATGATTTTTTTCTGTGTCAATACCGATTGCAAATTATGTGCCTTGGAAAAATATTGATTTCTAAGCAAAAATACGGTATTTCAGGCGTTTTTACAGTTTTTTCTAGTGATGATATCGCTAACAACTACATCCAACAATACCTCGACATTTCGCCATTTGTGAAAGAAGTGGTCAGCTATCAGAGAAAGGTCAGAAAACTTCATTCATTTTGCCGTAAACTGCTGTAATTTGTTTTTCCGCGTTTCAAAAGTCCGGTAGTTTTATTCTAAGGGATAGTTTTAGCGTTAGTTTAAGGTGAAATAACGTTTTTGACGGAAGATCGATTTTCAGGCGATGTTCTTCAACGGCGACATCGACTCGGTGTGCAACGTCATGCACAATGAACAGTTTATGAGGCAACTTGGATTGCCGCTAGTGGTGGGTCGAATATTCAGTTACTGTTTAAATTAAAGCTATTTAAATCAATAAAAATTGAAGATTTTAGAAAGCAAAAGCGCCGTGGAATGATAACGACCAACTGCCGCCGACCGTCGGGTTTTTGACGCAATATAAAGGTAAGGCAGCCACGGAAGGGGGTATTTATTTAGTGCCTAAAACTGGCAAAAAAAAAGATCTTCTAAAGTTCTTCACGATACGCTAGTTTTTTACGATACAACAGAACTAAAAAAATTAGGTTTTTCATTACATTTTGAGGTTGACAAACCGATATTTCGCAACCCTAGTAAATTGGCTTATTAGCTTCCGGTTTCTTGCAAATTTCTGTACCGATATAAATTATCGCCTTCCACCACGGGACCACCATTTGAAAATGCTAATTAATCGCAATCGCGGTAACCACGGGGGGAAGGATGGTCCCGATTTTTCGAATGCGAAATGAGCATTGGCTGGGGTTGGCGCCCCCGAAATCGAGCGCGACATCTGTCCAATCTGGGGGCTGTCTCGGGTTTGGCTGTCAGGGAAATGGCAGGAACCATTCTTCTCGTTTTTAGAGAGGAGTATTGAAGCATAATCCTGCCATAGACCATAAAAGTTAATCTGGAAAAATCTCGAATGCCGAAATTTTCATAAAATCGTTTTTAAAGGGCTCTTTAAGAGTGTTAAAAATTTTCAGAGTTCCAGAAGTTGATTTCTGCGAATTGAGGGTTAGAATCTCCCTCTATTTTTGTCTACGACGTTTTTGGCTCCTGCCCTTACCTAGACCGTTATCTCCTAGAGGCCCTAGGCACCCTGGTTGCCCTTGCGCAACACCCATCCAGGTCAACAAATAGCCTGGCAGCGCGCCAAATCAGAAGACCAGGCGGGGGTATTGTTTGATTTGGCAATGGTGGAGAAAAGCGCTAAGATTCACGTGCTCATGTCTCAAAAATTCAGAAACACGAAAATTCAAGCAAATTCCTGCTTCTGGATGTTTTTAGAGGTGCCAAGAAATGCCAAGGTCAACCGCTTTTCTTGGCTAGGTCTCGACAGTTCTCAACAGGGCTAAAATTTATTGAATTCGTCCTTGAAGTTGGTAGGAATATCAGTTTCAAGCTGGAATCGAGAAGCGGCGATCCCGCATTTTGGATTGTTGCGTAGCTGTCGACACCTAAACGACGTAGTGGTCAAATATAGTATACCTAGGTCGACACCAAAGTAACATCCGGAACCAACCTCCCAGACCCTATACCTATCTCACTTTCACTACGGTAGCTCTAGGGCACGTATTTCCCCTCCCCTCTCTCTCTCTCTCTCTCTCTCTCTCTGTCTCTCTCTCTGTCTGTCTCCCTCCCTCTCTTTCGAGGTGACGCTGACCCGGCCCCACCATTGCGCAACACTCACCGGATCCCCTATGCCCTCCGGCGATTGCGGCACGGGTCTTCATTTGGCGCGTGATTAGGGCTAGGGCGGGCTGGTGTACGGTAGGTGGGTAGCCCGGCGGAACCTTATGATCTTGAAATTGGCTTGGGACGTCAAATTTTGGGCTAGGGTTTGGTGAACTAGCAGAGATCCTTCAAGAAATCTGGGCTCTTAGATCTGGCGCGCAAACAGAAGTTCTTTGCAATTTGCCTTCAAAGCTGGAATTTCTTTGAGAAGTCCGTAACTTATAAAGCGATGGAGAGAGAGGAAGAGAGAGGGAGATAGAGAGAGACAGAGTGAGAGAAAGAGAGAGATAAACGACTCCTACACCATTTAGCACGCAAAACAGCCGCAAGCCCTTTTTATGAGCCTAAAAAGCTTTGACGCTCTCTCAGTCTTTCTCGCTCTCTCTCTCTCTCTCTCTATCTCTCTCTCGCTCTCTCCCATTCCCAAAGCTTTTTCAGCCAGTTTTTCAGGCTAATTTCGGCCAGCCAGGGGGGGTCTTTGGGGAGGGCGGAAAACAAGTCAAGATGGGAATCGACGATAGCTGGCCACCCCGGGCCGGGAATTCGTCGATTTCTCGAGACAACCACCGGCCCGTTGACTGACTCAAACGAATCAATTCTGCAAAGGAGATGGTCGTGATGAATAATTGGAAGGGCGGCTATAGTCAAAGGAAGCGCTGATTTTGGCGGGGTTTTGAAGGGGTGGGAAGCGTGAAAATCTACCCTTAGGGTCGACTAGGTCTCGACAGGTACGTGAAACGCCAAAAAACACGTGCGTTAAATAATTTTAGCTTCCATTTCGAGCTTCCAGAGCAGAAGCTTTAGCGTTAGAATTGCAATTCAATGTGTCATTTGAAGCGATCCGTACCTGCCGGACCTAGTGGACAAAAAGTTGATTTGGTCGGTTTTAAAGGGGCTGGAAAGTAGGGAAACGTACCCTTAAGGCCGACCAAAGTCTTGACAGATACGCAAAACTACGAAAAACACGTTTATCAGAGATTTTGGCTTCAATTTCGAGCTTCCATTAGCGTTTAAGATACGATCTAGGCCGGTCAGGGTGTGATTTGCAGCGATCCGTACTTGTCGAGACCTAGTGGTGAAAAGGGTAGATTTTGGCGTTTTCTACCAGTTTTAACTTGACTTAAAGGCATTGGTAACGCAAAACCAGCTGTTTCAGCAGCAAACCCATTATGTTCATTTTCTTTTCAGGCCTCGACTTCCTGACGATACGAGGCGCCGGCCATTTCGCCTCCTCGTCAAACGAAAAACCGAAAGAATCTCTGCAAATGTTCTACAATTTTGTGAATAATCGCGACTACAGTCTGCCCATACCAAAGTGATTTTGGAAAGAAATAGGAGTTGATTTGAATAAATTGGTTTTTGGTCTGTAGACCAATTTTTTACAACCTTATTCACTTGCTAGCCCTGAAAATATGACTTTCAGCTTATTAAAGGAACTTACAAGGTGAATATTACATTACAATTATTAATATTACAATATTAATATTACTTTGATTTCCACGTGTCGTTCTATGTTACGTACAGTACGCTCTAGTACTATCTGCGTGAAAGTACGCTCTAGTCATAGCTACGGCAAAGTACGCTCTAGTAGTCTCTACTCCAAAGTACCCTCTAGTACTATCCACGTTGAAGTGCGCTCTAGTACTATCCACGTGAAAATACACTCTAGTATTACACAAGTTTAGTACGGCCTAGTACTATTTACGTAAAGTACACCCTAATAGACTTACGTACAATGTAAATCATAGAAATGCTCATCAAAAATTTAGAGCAGCTACTGAATTCGAAATTTCAAATTTGATGCCGCCTTAGAAAAGCAGTACTCTGTCGCACTCTATACGTCGCGTAAGGTACTCTTTAGTACTATTTACATTGCGTAAAGTACGCTCTGGTGTGGGTCTCGTATTCGGGTGAGCGCAGTTGATGAATGTACACCCGGTGAGACGCCTTTATCCAGCTCTAACACGAAGCCTACATCCATCGACCGCACGGCCACCAGCCAGGCACAAGGGGAAATGCATTAAATATAACTTACCTTGCCGTCCATAGTAGCATTTCGGAATCCTACCGTAGCCTTGAGAATTTTAGAAAATCAGGGTCAGAAGCGAATGGTTGGATGGATGGGGTGCAGCGGGGATGAATGGTGTATGGCCCCGGTCCTACTGCCCGCTTCGGGAATATGGGGTGGAGAAAGGGGCGGAGCTTCGTGGGTAGGGGTCATCTGGGAGGGGGAGAGAGTGTGGAGGGGGAGAGATGCCGAGAAATAGAGACCCCGAGGGGGTCACCCGGCCAGCTAGGGCAGGGTGAACCCCTAGGCGGGAAGGTCGGGACCAGGAAAGGGTTTTGGGAAAGGGTTTGGGCTTAAAAAACCGATAGTAAATTTGAGTCAAGTTTGAGGTATGTAAAATTAAATCGGGAGATCAGGGGAATGTGATTTTTTAGGGTGGTAGTGGAATTTTTAGGAGATAGCGGAGTACAAGAAGGAATTGCTTTAAAAAGACGGCGTTCGGCTTTGGCTAATGATAAGGTATGTAATGGTGAACGGCAAACTAAAGGTATGATTATTTTGGCGAGATAGTTGAACTTGGAACCAAGAAATAAATTTAATGAAACAAATCCAGGGTTTTTTGCAAGTGTCACCTGCTAAATCTTAAAAGGAAGTTATGCAAGTTTAGTGGAAAGCTAAGGTATCGGTAACTTTTTAAGTGATAGAACGACAATTCGGAAAGTGCTTAACGTGCTAAAAATTTTTTTTGGACTGCAGTACTATAGAAATCTAAATTTTTCAGCAACGGTTATCATTTTTCCCGTATTCGACAAAATATTTTCTGATGGCGGTAAACCTTTTGCCCATTTGTTGTGATTTTCTCGCAAATTCTACAAATTCAGAATTTTCCGCATGGGAGTGATGCATGGTTTAAATAGTTAAATTTAATGTCATCAGAAGGTACTGTCGATTACGATACTCGAAAAGGTCCAGCGAAATCTCGATTTTTCCCGTTTCTGTGCTTTAAAAACCCAAATAAATCTTTTCTATCCAGACCAGCTGATTTCAAAAACTTCTCTCATCTTTAATAGTCATTTCAAATCAGCCTCAAATTTTTAGGTCGAATCGTACGGTAGCCCTCGATTGCTCCTTTTTCGATTTCCTAGTATTTTTCTGCGGTCATCATCAGACCATTTTTCCGGAAAAGGCCATTTTTGCAAGTCTTAAGGTATATTCCAGGACTTTCCGTTACCTAACGCGTTTGTAGATACCTTTTTTATGGTCGCGTAGAGCCGTTGAGGGGATTCTCGGATGGCTTGGTGTGGGTCACAAGACCCTCAGGGGTCACCACCTCACCACAGTCAGTCGAGTATTGCACAGGGGTCAACGGATGGGTCAGCAGGCTAGAGAGACGAGAGAGAGAGAGAGAGCGAGAGACAGAGAGAGTGACCTCTCCTCTTCCGCCTATCCTGCCTCTAGGGTGGGGCACCAGACCAATCGATCGGCCCATCAAGGCAGGCGAAGGCCTTGGTGGGGTGCCCACCAGTCCAGTCGTACGCTATGCGCCAAAAAACACACCATCCACACCACCCGCCTCGGGCAGGGGGGAGACCCCTGCCAGGCACACCCCTACACCCCCCGCGTCGGGGATGCAAATTTGCCCCGGGGGGTTCGTGACGGGGGATTTGAATATGGCTGGAAGCCAAAAGATGATAGAGTGGAGATGATTTAAAGGAGCTACGAAGTCTAAATTCGCGTCTTCCTGGAACCTGCCAATGTAACAACGAAACGCCGAAAAATACTAGTAAAATTGATTTCGTGCCAAGAAACACAAACTATAGGAGAAACGGAAACCATTGCCGGGGAAACCGAATTTTTGACTACGCCTCGGTTACATGTCGTAATGCCCTGCAGGACACTAACTTTCCTGATCCCGGTGATTCTCTGGCCGGTTTTAATCAATAAAACGGCGAGAGGTAATGGAAATTGTACCGAGTGTAGATCACACTAACCCTAGCTTTTTAAATTATTGTAGACCGACGACAGAAAATGCTGACTTTCCAGCGTCAGCTTTGATAGTGAGTCACCCGAAGCCTATAGCACAAGCCCATAACTTAAAGTCTTTGTCGCCTTCATTGATCAAAATATCTGTGCTTCGAGTGGGAAACCGCCAAAATCCCGACATGCAAAATCCCGACAGCCATAATCCCGACAGCCAAAATCCCGAAAGTCAAAATCACGACGGCAAAAGTCCCGGCAGCCAGAAACCCGGATTTTAAAACCATTTATGGGTAAAATGGCCGAAAATATCACATTGTGGCTGTCGGGATTTTGGCTGTCGGGATTTCGGCTGTCGGGATTTTGACTGTCGGGATTTTCGCTGTTGGGGTTATGGCTGGGTATCGCTTCGAGCGCTTGCTAATTTTTCAAAATACACTAGAAAAATATTTTTTTGCCCAACAGCCCAACGAGTCAAATCGCCAAGTTCGAAGGCTTGCTTTGATAGACTTTTCTGTCAGCCCCGCCCGATCAGGAATTGAAAAGCGAGCGAGCGCTGATATCGGAGTGTACTGGACTTGTCCTTTAATCTGGCGGAAATCGCCAACGATTTCCCGGCCGAAATTCGAATTCGAAAGCCATTAGGAATTGGGAAATTCCTAGTTTTTGGGGGATATTTTTACCGGAAATTTGCTGCAGGACACATGGTAAAAAAGCCAAGGCAACAATCGGCATATCTTCGAACACCTTTAAAAACTAACTTCAAAATTTCTGTAAGCCACTTTTTATTGGCGCATGTCCCGATCAGCCCTGGTAGGGCTGGACAACCCTGTAATCGAGATATCCAGAAGGTACCCTTTAAGTTTTTCTATGGTGACCGAGGCAGGGCTGCGCCCCCAGCCCTGGCCATCCATTTTTTGGAAGTCAAAAGGAGGGGAAACGGAAGAAGATGGAAAAAGCGAGGCAGTAAGGGATGGAGGGGCAGATGGTTCGGGGTGCCGGCGCTAGGGGGGAGGATATCCTTGAACAGTGCAAAACACAGACGAGCCATATAAAAAGTTGTCGCGTAAAAAGTTCTTGCTTATTTAAAAAAAAACTCCTGTGGGTCTGAATTCAAAATCTCCAAATCGGTTACGAAAGGCCATATTTTCTATAACATTCGCTTGCTAATTAAACCAAGTTTCCGTTTTTCCCGTTTCCAGGGGAATTCCCGCTTAAAAGATTGCCTGTACCTTTAAAAAAAATGCTACAGCTTCGGATTTTAAATATGGTTTTTTATATTTTTCTACAGTATTATATTTATAGGCAGTTTTTTTGTTTGAGTACCATTCCTATCTTCTTGGATCTTTAGCTAGAAAAACACCGATAATTAATTGAGTTTTGCGTTCTCAAAGAATCTGGAATCTCTTGGTTGCCTCCAGATTAACTTTCTATGGGTATATCTTGCTGAAATATAACGTTTTCAAATCCATGAAAAACCGATTACCGTATTTTCAAAAATTCCTCACAAAGTTTTGGATTTTAGGTCACAAAAATAAAAACCACGAATTGGACCAAGACGTAATTTTCTTATGTACTTTTCTTTGTCAGACATTGAAAATAAAACATAAAATTTATTTGAAATGTAAGTGACCGTTTAAAAAGAGCGAAACTATGGCAGCCTACCTACCGTGATTCTAATAACCTACCGTACACCATAACCTTACTATTTTCAAAGCGGTAGAAAGTCAGAATTCCGTGAATTCGGTAGCGTTAGATCAGAATATAATGAACGGGCAATCTGCAGGGCCTGGCACGAATTCAAATGAGTAGTTTATCGGGACGAACCACCAAAAAAGGCGGAAGCCCTCAAGAAAACGCTGATTACGCGCCGCCGTTTTTTGAAAAATATATGGGGGCCGCTTGAGAAAACAAACCCGCAGGGTTAAGGATCGTACAGTGAGAGCCGCTCTGGGTGATATGGAGCGCGAAGTAAAATGGGCGCTGTTTTCCCACGTTCCCTAGTTCGGCGGCTGGAGGGCATTGATCCGGGCGGGTCACGGGGGTTCGGTTTGAAATTTGAAAAAGCTGCTCTCTGCGGTACATCGAATCTTTTATCGTAGAAATTTTTTAAGTTGGTTTGATGCCTCGAAAAATACCGACAGCCAAAATCCCTATCGTCAAAATTCTGACAGCTGTGATCCCGACAGCCATAATCCGGACGTCCAAGATTTCGACAGCCATCATCTAGACGGCCATAATCGCGACAGTGAAAAACCGGGAAGCCAACCACCGGGAAGTCAAAACCCCGACAGAGCAAAATCTCGACAGCCAACATGGGGCTGAAACGATCCCGGCATGCCAATCGCCGGTAAAGCCAACCACCGGAAAGGATAAATTGTTTGCATTTTCAGGAAAATTTCGACTGTCGACGGCATTCCTTCCAAGCCAGGGCCGTCAAAAAGAAGCTATAGATATCCAGCTAGGCTGTATCCTACCCCATTTTGATGAGGGGCAACTCAAAGTAAATTGGAAACTTAGGGAAGCAAGCAAAAGTTTTGAAAAATACTATTAAAGAAAAGTGCCGCGGGCAAAAATGTGCAAAAACAGTAATTCCAGTGCCACAAGCAAAATAATTTTCGCGTTTAAAAGGTAAGGGTTTTGTAATCATGTAGTATCGTTTTTAAAAGCCAACAAAAGTTTTATTCATTCACGGCAATACACGAATTCCCTTACTGCCTCGGCATCGACACGATAATCCGCAAGGAATGTGAGACGCTGGTAGATTTCGTCGGCAATTCCGATCTTGACGCCACCGCCAAAAACAACGATTAGCACCTGGCCATCGCCACGCTTGATGCGGTAGAGGCTCCGGTAACCGCCGATGCCTCCAAGCATCGGATAACCGTCGAAAAATCGTCCGCGATAATCATCAAACCGCCCATGAAAATCGTAGTTGGATGCTTTGATGAAGCGGATCTCCCGTTCGCCCCGTAGCCATTCCTTGACCACCGCTTTTGCATATTTATAGATGGGAAGGGCCTCTCCCCCAAGAATCCTGAGCCTCATCTCTGGCACCGTCAGCAGCATGTACAATCGTCGATCAGACTCGATCCGCGCGATTAGGGATTCTGTCGATGCATTCAGCCACAAAATCATGTCGAGCGTTGCCGGAAGTGGGTGGCCGGAAAATGTGACTTCTTCATATTTTCCGTTGGGCTTGTGGCGGTCCATCGCCTCGATTTGCGGGTCCGGCTCCTTGATTTCTAACACTCGCCGCCGGAGATCGATATCATCATATAGAGGATTCTGTGGAGCAAACGTCCTGACGGTGGCATTATGAAAGAGCAGCTTGAACACTTTGGTACTGCGCAATTCGTACGCGCGGCCGTCAATGAAGACTTCGTAAATGATCCGGATCAACTTCTCCCGGATATCCACATCCCATTGCTTGCCCCGACACGTTTTGGCATTGAGCAAAATTGCCTTGCTTGAAATGGCCGTGTTGAAAAAGGCCCTGATATCCATACGGCGCAGGATGTTGTGTTGAATTTCGATGGGAAGAGCGCCGAAGTCCATCGCCTCAAATGATTCAGTTAAAATGAATAAAATGCTATTCATATAGATGAAGACGCAAAGAGAGAGAGCGAGAGACAGAGAGAGAGGGGGAAGCGAGAGGGGGAGAGATCGAGCTTCTTGAAGACAGAAGCATGGCAAGCAAAAATTCGTCGGATCAGGCGTCACAGTCAACGACATTGCGTGAAGAGAGAGAGAGAGAGAGCGAGTGAGAGAGAGAGAGAGAGAGAGAGAGAGAGAGAGAGAGAAAGCGAGAAGGCGGAGGGTGAGATCGAGCTCCTGAAGCAAAAATTCCGCAGCGAATCGGCAGGTCGGATCAGTCGTCAAACTCAACACAACATCGCATAAGGGAGGGAGAGAGAGAGAGAGAGAGAGAGAGAGAGAGAGAGAGAGAGCGAGAGACCCAGTGGCGAGAGAAGGTCACCTGCGTGCCCAGGAGGCAAATCCCCTGATCGATACAAACCCCCAATCGATCCCAACAGCCCAAGAGACCAAATTTCAAAAAAAATCGATTGCGCGGAAACACGTTTTTATGTGCTCTGAAGTTTTTTTATTCGATTCCGAGTTTCCGCGTTTGTACGAATTTGAGCGTATGTCTTTCCATTGTTTTTGCGCTTTTTTGACCAATAAGACGCTAAAAATGGGATTAAAAAGCCAGTTTTCGATATTTTACATTAGCTATTTTCCGACATTTTCGATAGGGCATCAAAAAATACACCAGCATTTTAATTTGCGTCTAAAATCATGCAATCAAAAATAGTTACAGCAAAAACAAAGTTGAAACGCGATTTCCATATGGGGAACAAGTGGTGCAAAGCTAGTTTTCGACATTTCCGATATTTTGGCAAAATTTATTGAACGTCACTCGATAGAGCGTCAAAAAATCAACTATAATAATTTTCTTGACGCGTCTGTCTGTCCGTCCGTCTGAAGCCGAATTCAACTCGAAGGGGAAATGAGCTAGAGCTTAGCTCTCTTCGGATTCGGATAGAGCGTGGTCAGAAACCCCCAAACTGATAAAAAAATTATGAAAAAATTTTAGTTTAAATTATTAAAATTAACTTTGAAAGTGGCGCCTTAGTAAAACGAGTGGGGGCCCCTCTCCCGGGAGGCCACGCCCGCTTTCCCCTCGCCCCTCTTCCCCAGGCCCCTTCGCGCGCCCAGATCACTTTCTTAAGTTACTTTAATACTTTTTAATACTTTTTAATACTTTTAATTATATTAATTAATTATTTAAATCATCTAAAGCCATCGGGAAGGTATTTAGGTAGTTTTTGAAGGGGATTTCGGCTCTGGGGGGTATTAAGGAGATGGCCGCTAGGGGAGGTATCTAAAGCCATCAGGAAGGTATTTAGGTAGTTTTTGAACGGGATTTCGGCTCTGGGGGGGTATTAAGGAGATGGCCGCTAGGGAGGTATCTAAAGCCATCAGGAAGGTATTTAGGTAGTTTTTGAACGGGATTTCGGCTCTGGGGGGGTATTAAGGAGATGGCCGCTAGGGCAGGTATCTAAAGCCATCAGGAAGGTATTTAGGTAGTTTTTGAACGGGATTTCGGCTCTGGGGGGGGGGGGGGTATTAAGGAGATGGCCGCTAGGGGAGGTATCTAAAGCCATCAGGAAGGTATTTAGGTAGTTTTTGAACGGGATTTCGGCTCTGGGGGGGTATTAAGGAGATGGCCGCTAGGGCAGGTATCTAAAGCCATCAGGAAGGTATTTAGGTAGTTTTTGAACGGGATTTCGGCTCTGGGGGGGTATTAAGGAGATGGCCGCTAGGGAGGTATCTAAAGCCATCAGGAAGGTATTTAGGTAGTTTTTGAACGGGATTTCGGCTCTGGGGGTATTAAGGAGATGGCCGCTAGGGCAGGTATCTAAAGCCATCAGGAAGGTATTTAGGTAGTTTTTGAACGGGATTTCGGCTATGGGGGGTATTGATGGAGGTGGGAAAGGATGTAGTGGAGTGAGACATGTAGGGTAGCCCGAAGGTCAGATGGTTGCAGTCGCGAAGCGACTGGAACCATCTGGTATACTACAGGTTTTAATTGCAACCCAAAATAATGTAAAATAAAATAGTTATGGCAAAAACAAGCAAAATCCGAATAACCGCCCAAACACTATTTTAGTTGTATAAATTTTAATATTGGTTTTTTCGCAATATGATTTATTTAAAAAATTTCTTTATTCACTCAAGACCGTGCACAAATTTACTAAGCGGGCTGTCCACTACAGGAATTAGTTTCGGGGTTATGATGGAGAGCCACCAGGGGTTGAACCAGCCCCGCCGGACGAGCAGCACATCTCCGTCGCCCCGCACGATTCGATAGTAGCGGAGAAAGTCCTGAGGCTCGTTGAATTGAGGATACATCTCCTCGAAATCGAACTGGACATAAGCGGTGCGATACAGCTCCGTTCTGAAATCGATCGAAACGACTTGACGTGCGCCTCGCAGCCACTCGTCGATGACCAGCTCCGCATATTCGGCAACGGTTTCGACTGTCGTGCCTCCGGTTATACTTAGATGCATTTGCGGAACCTTTAAAAGCAAGTACTCTCGCTGTTCCGCCAAAAACCGTGCGGTCAGGGAAGCAGTTTCTTCGTTCAGCCATTCCACGAATTCTTCCTTCCAATTCGCCGCCCACCTGTTAACCTTGACCTCATCATATTTCCCGTGCGGTTTGTGACGCTTCAGCATCGAGAGTGCGTCTCGTTGGCCGGCGAGATACAATTCGTGGCAGCTTAGATTCACCTCCTCAGGCCTGGGAACGCAACCCCAGACAGCGTGCACGGTAGCGTTGTGGAAAAGCAGTCTGTACGTATCCATACTATCGATTTTGCATTCGTTCCGCACGTCCGTTCCGATGACGAGGGCATGAGCTCCTCGCGTCACGCCCGAAATCTTTAGGTTCCAATGCTTGCCCGCGCAAGTCTTGGCAACTTCCAGCATTCCCTTGCTTGTAATGGCCGTCCTGAAGAAGCTTGTGAGCTTCATGCGACGGAGGATGTTGTGTTGGACGATCAGAGGCAACGCGGTGAAGTCCATGGCCTGAAATTTATACTACGGAACAGGGGAATTTGTGATAACTGGAGGTGAATTTAAGTTTGTAAGTAGATAAATGCAGTAAGTGACAGAGGGAGGGCGCGAGAGAGTGAGAGAGAGATATAGAGGGAGAGCAAGATAGAGAGAGACAGAGAGATGGAGAGAAATAGAGGGCGAGGGAGAGGGAGAGAGCGAGAGAGAGGCGAGAGAGAGGCGAGAAAGAGAGATAGAGTGAAATGTAGAGAGATATAGAGAGATAGAGCGAGAGAGCGAGAGGTGGAGAGAGATAGAAAGAGAGAGATAGAAAGAGAGATAGATAGAAAGAAAGAGAGAGAGACAGAGAGAGAGATAGCGAGGGGGGGGGGCAAATAACGTTTAAAGACGATGAGCGAATAACAACGAGTAACTTTAGGCTAGTAGATAAGGAATGAGACGGAGATAGCGTCGAGAAGATTATTGAACAACCCGCCTAAAAATGGTCATTAACAATCGATAAAACATTATCTCCAAAAGCTGATGCCACATCTGCGCGCATGTCCCCCTCACTCTTCAAAAGTTCGTTACTTTAGTGTCTCAACGCTTTCTAATTTTTAAAAATTTGCAAAAATTCTCAACGATTAGGTCGCCAAAAATCGTAAAAAGTAACTTGTGTTTATTCTTCATACCCAGCATATTTAAGCATTCTGGTAAGGTAACCATGGTCCAATTCGTTTCCGTTGGTGAGATCGCTTGATGCAAACTGTGGGCTTTTTTCTGCACACCCTTTAGTTTGAGTCCCGGCCGCGCTCGACTTTTTGTTTTTTCAAATATCGGTCGCGCTTCGAAAAGTTTACAACTTTTCCTTGAGATAGTTTTACACAATATTTTGTCGATGGTTTTTAACGTTATTGTTTCCCGCGGCGAGGTCAGTCGAGAGTCGGTATGATTATCTTCTTATAGTGCAGCAATTCAGTAAAAAAGAGTTACGTTACGAAGATTCAACCGTAGTAAAACAGCCACAAAATATTTTGTAAAAAACCTGAAGGAAAATTATGAACTTTGTGAAGCGCAAGCCATATTTGAAAAAGGAAAAAAAGTCGAGCGTGGCCCGCTCGAACTAGGGACGAATATCCGGAAAACCAAGGCCATTCCTAATTTTCTAAAAAACGCCATCGTTATCAGCATGGTCGATTACATCGTAGGCGCTTGGTCCCAGATTGAAACTCGAACACCGTTATGTGCCGCTCCCGAGCCCATTTTATGGCGTTTCCGGCGTCTCCCGCTAGGTTCTAAATCCATTCCAAAACAGGAGATCCAATTTATTCGCTCATAAATAGGGTTATCACGATGCCCATAGCGTGTTGATACGACACATTTGTAGAGGTTGAACATCTCCACTAACTACCACAGAATGATAGCCAACATTCGTATCGATTAATGGGTTATGCACGAAATATGTCGGGCAGTTGTAGGTGTAGCCGGCGATTTGGACGAAAACCTGGAAAAATGAAATATTGAGCGAGAGAGAGTGCGGGAGAGAGAGCGAGAGATAGAGAGAGCGAGAGATAGAGAGAGAGCGAAGAGCGAGAGAGAGAGAGCGGGTGAAAGTGAGAAGTGAGAAAGAGAGAGAAACATAGAGAGAGGGAGAGATAGAGAGCAAGAGAGAGAAAGAGAGAGAGAGAGAGAGAGAGAGAGAGAGAGAGAGAGAGAGAGAGAGAGAGTGAAAAAGAGCGTGAGAGAGTGGGCTACAGTGGGAGAGATAAAGAGCGAGCAAGCGAGTTAGAGATAGAGCGAGAGAGCCGTCTCGTGGTTGCCCGTGCTGATAGAGCAAAAACCTACCGATATCGAGGTTTTCGTATTGGAAATGATGACGAATACGATCTGGTCCGGGCTGTAATTAGGAAAACTACGGAAAATAGTCAAAAACTCACGCAAACGCCACATTGCTCAATCCACAGTCACTCGACGTCCCAACCAGGCTCCAATCTCCGGAGAGGTTGTTCGAGATTTGGTACTGTAAATGATAGCGTATCGTATTCGTTATTAATCGGTTTTTAGATACGTTGTGATCCTAATAACGACGTAAAGAATACGTTACGCTACTTCTTGCAGTCATTACAAAAAAAACGTACAGAATGTTGTGCCATGGCCATTTGCCAGCGGAAATTCACGGTCGATCCGGTTCCCATCAAATCGATAGTGAAGTTGGTTCCCGTGCCTAGATCAGCGACGACCACTACGGTGGAACCTAAAGGTTAAAATTTTGGCTGGTTTTTGGGATAAAATCATTGGTTTGGAAACGAAATACCGTACCCACGGGGAAGATGTTGTCCTGGGTGGGGAAGGCGAAGCTGTGCGGCAGGGTTATCGACTAAAAATGGGGAGTAGAGATTTTTGAGTTAAAGCGGGCTGAGAAAGCCAGATGCCTCCAATTTTAGGTGCAAAAAACGTAGCTACCGTAATAATTTTGAGAACGTAACAATCCAAGTCCAAGAAAAAGTAAAAAAAAAACCTGAAAAACTCACTTGATTCCAGTGCTCGTAGACCTTGAGCAAGAACTCCCCTCTCAACCCGATGCTCGACACGCTCTGAATTGGGAATGTGAACTGATAGTTGAAAATGTTCCATTGGCTCCGGCCGTTCGTGAAGTAGATCGCGTAGTTTGAGTCGAGAACCCTGAAATGTAGGATTCGGGTGAGAGAGAGTGACAGAGAGGGAGAGAGACAGAGAGAGAGAGAGAGAGAGTGAGCAAGAGAGCAAGCGAGAGTGAGAGAGAGTGAGCAAGAGAGCAAGCGAGAGTGAGAGAGAGAGTGAGCAAGAGAGCAAGCGAGAGTGAGAGAGAGTGAGCAAGAGAGCAAGCGAGAGAGAGAGAGAGAGGGCAAGAGAGCAAGCGAGATGGAGAAAGAGTGATAGAGATAGTTTCTTTAGCTACCGAAAAATTCAATACCTGATAAAGATCATATGCGTCTCCCCAGTAATATTCGTAGAATCGGCAGCACTCCTCGGCATAACTTTCCGGATTCCATCGGTGTCAAGGTCTTGTCTCTAGAAAAAAGTGCTAGAGAGAGAGAGAGAGCAAGTGAGAATGCATAAGAAAAATGTAGTTACCATATCATCACCAAAAATCAACACATCCTGTGCAGGATTCGAGTCATTTGCCGGGTTGAATTGATATTGGATCCGGAAACCGACGTCGTCCCCGACGCCGAGACGGATTTCATAGACACTGAAAGGTAATGCTGGACCTTCCGACCACGCGCCATGCATCAAAAACCTAAACCGAGGTCAAGATGCCGAGTCGGGTGACGCCGGTACCGAGTTCCCAAAGCGGCAAATGCGAATAAATGTAAAAGTATACCTTTCTGTAATGTTCGGCTGTCCATTAATATACAGCACACTGCCCGTGTTCAGCACCGTCGTCACGTTGTCGAGAATCTCCATCGTGTACTCGCTGATCGTGTCGGCATTTGAGCCAGAAAACAGGAAAAAAGCCCTGAAAAACACCCAGGCTTAACGTGATATACCTTATTCCTTCTAATACGACCTAAAAAGCTTGGAAAAACCTACCAAAGTAGTATTTAACATTAAGAAAAACGACTCAACATTGTTTTTATGCATTTTACTGGTGCAAATAGGGATTTTAGACAGCTTAAAATGAGAAAAAAACCACGAGAATTGCTCAAAAACGGTCAATTTTAGATCTACCTCGAAATAAGGGAATTAGTGCATTTTTAAAAAATTACCAGAAGCAGAATAGAAGACCAGCACATCTTCTTTTTAATCTTGTTTTACTGTTTTTAGGTAGAAAATCAATTTTCAGGCGACGGACCACCTGTAGAATGGCGGGCTTCGGCGGCGTAATCCGCGGCCCGCTGGTCAACCCAGCCTATTAGTTGGGGATCCGAAATTTTACGCGCCCACGTGCGCGCACGCGTCGAGACCATTTTTTGCGGTAGATTTCGTTCGTTTTTGTTTACGTGGAGGCTTTCTGTTTTGGTTCCTGGTAGAATATAAAAATTGGCCGATTTAACGAAATTTTGGATCGAAATTCGCTCGAGTTGAACGCTAAAACTTGTTTGACGGCCAAGTAAACTCAATATATTATAATAGGCATTTTTCAGCTTGTGTTTGTGTAGAATTACTAGTTTTGAGACTTTTCGTAGAACTTTCATTTCAAATTCCACTTTTCTAGTCTTTTTCTCGTTTTTTTTTGCTCTTGTAAGGAGTGAAGCTGTCAAAAGTTTTAATATGTTAATAAGTATAGTTTAATTATTTATAGGTATAAAAGTTTATAAGTTTATTAAACGCAGAGTTCTTGCCCTCCTGATCGCGCCACAAAAAACCAAACGTTTATCTCACGCTTTTTCGTGGTAGTACGTCGCGAAAATTACGGAAGTTTTCGCTTTTTTCGACGAAAATGGGTGTCGCAGCAACAGTCCCGGTTTCAGTTTATCATTTCAGTTTTTTTTTGCTTTTTATCGTGAGTTTATGGTTTCCGTTGTTGACTAGTTCATGATCCAAAAAGCGGTTTCTGCTCCGAAAAAGCAAACAGATTGCTATAAATTGCCAGGAATTTTAGCGGCGCAATATCTAAACAAAAATCAGTACAAGCATGAACGTGAAGTGCCTTCAATGGCCCTTATTGTCCTTAAAAGTTATATGACCTCTGTCATATAAAATTTATCAACGAGAGCGCGCGCACACGGCAGGCAGGCAACAAAAACAACGATCGGCAATATGTGTAAAAACAACATCAACACGGATACCCAGCGATGAACGGCCAAAAAATATCACATTGACAAAACGGGAGGGGGGGGAGGAGCTACGGTAAAAAAGTGGCTGTAGAAAAGAACTTAGCGCTGAAAATTAATAAAATAGGGTGGAGGGGAGAGCCGAAAAACACACCTGAAAAATTCAATATTTGGCAGTGAGAGTGGCGGGCCAGAGAAAGAGTGATAGAGATCATAATCACGGGAGTTTTGTGAGCATAAAAAGGAGATATTTCCATTAGTTGTCGACGGGCTCCTCCTTGATCATCGCCTCGTAGCGGGTGGTGGTATGCGCAGTGGCAGCAGGAGCGGCGACGTTCGCGGCGGAAGTGCTGCTTTTCGTCTTGAACGGCTTCCGCGAGCTTTCCCTGGAAAAAATCGAATTTCCAAAACTGAACTTAAATTATAAACGTCGTTGTATTGATTTTCAAAACACATAAAATAAAAGAAACGTGGATGTGACAAAATCTAGAAAAATGAGACTTGTTAGAAAAAATCAGAAAATTTAGATTATGAAGAACTATTTTATACAGCGAAATTCAATTTTACAAAACAAATAAAATAAGAGACGCAAGTAAAAATCTAGAATCTAATTTAAAAGACACGATCACCAAAAATATTATTTTCGTATATAAAAATATTGATTTTTTTTCATTAACTGACTCGTTTAACTTTGCCTTCAAAAACGGATGCAAAAGACGCGAAAAAACTATTGAAACTACTCTATAGCAAACGAAATCACATAGTTCAATCAAAAAATAACAAAAACTCTTAAAAACCCACTTTCCCTTGACCATCGCCACCACAGACTCGTCCATCTTGCGGTGGAAGTCGTGGCTGGCCTGGGCGTAGAATGTGCGCAGCCTAAAAAGGTATATTAAAACTTTATATATACAAAACTCTAGATCATTTCCCAGTTCTGGATTCTGGATACAATTCAAAAAAATGGCGGAAAAACTCACGCAGAGAGCAGCTCCTTCTCGGCCCGTTCCGAGCCGGCGCTCTTCAGGAAATCCTTGACGTCAGCCTCATTGAAGCGCGAGAGCACGAACTATAAGTTTAAAAGCTATATAAAAAATCTAGTTAAATTATACCGGAAAAGCGGGTACTCTCCAATCTTCGCAGGAGCTCGAAGAATCGCTTCCGGCTCTTCCCGTCCTCCCGCCAGCTCCCAGATCCGGCCATCTTCAGCAATAGGATCTTCACGTAGTTGGCAAGGTTTTTGAACTGAATAAGGGCATAGAATTTCGGTTATTTGTTTAAATTGCATAAATTTGTCCAAAAACACTTTTTAAATTCAATTTAGAATTGTATCCTTTTTGTCAAAATTCTATAATTTCGTTAAAAGACACCTTAGAATAAATAAACTACAAAAAACAACTAAATGAAAATTACTCGATAATGCAGGTAGAAGATGTGTGTCATAGATCAAATCTGGGTAGCTCTTCTCCTTGAACATTTTGTCGACGGCGTGCGAGATGGTGTCGGAGGACAGGCCGAAGTCGTTGTACAGCAGGGTGATGTCTGCAAAATTGAGGATTCTTAGATGGCCATTGCTGGATTGCCATCAGTTACGTTGAAAAAGAACTTCCTACGATCTCTGCTAGCTTCCCATTAGCTGGTTTGGAAAAATTCTCAAATGTTCCCTGCTAGATTGCCATCAGCTAGGATTCTAAAAATTCGGTGTCTATCTTTGCTAGTTTCCCCTGGCGGTTTCTGCTAGCTTGCCTTCAGCTAGGTCTCGAAAAATTCCTTGCCGGTCTCTGCTCGTTTGCCTTCAGCTAGAAAAATTCGATAGCGATTTCTGTCAGATTGCCTCAATAGATTGCCAAATCATCCTTACTATTAGCGCTGTCCGCTCGTCTCTCCAACGCAAAAAAGCTCAATCAAACTCACGCTGTCTCTGCAATTTTGCTTGCTCGTCATTTTCCGGTTGCAACCGGTGGATGGAGATGATCAGGTCGACGGCGGAGAGCGGGCAGGCTAAAATCAGAAATTTTTGCAAAATCTGACCAAAACGAACTCGGCGAGGTCAGCCGCTTGAAGACGTAGCCGACCGTCTTGTGGTTGATCGTCTCGAGCATCAGGCTAGAAACGAACGCCAGGATTGCTCCTGAAACTGAAGACCGGGTATCGTAACGCAGCGTATCGTGACGTAGCGTATCGTAACGGTTCATCCCAATGCGCGTATATTAACGTAGCGCATCCCCGAGTAAACGCAACGTAGCGTAGTGTATCGTAACGTATCCTTAACGTAAGGGCACTATAACGTGCGCATCGCAACGCGACGTATCGCAGCGATTCGTAATGTAGCGTATCGTAACGTAGCGCATCGATACGTACTGTGGCGTAGTGTAGCGTGCCCTGGCAGAAATGGTTTACGATCGGCTGCCTGAAACTTCGGACATCAACGCCAGATCGTCGCTCCGTGAGGCCTTGCATCGCTTTTACCAGTGGCTTGCTGATCAGGTCTAAAAAGCAGATAAACTAACAAATCCTACGAATCCTTACTATTAACAGATAGCACGTGGACGATACGCGCCACCAGCGTCTCGGCTTTCTGCGGGCAGTTGTTGATCAGGTTGACAATCTCTGACGTGTCTGTGTGGTTGGCGATGGGCAGCTCGATTTTTTGGAGTATCGCCTGAAAAGGGTAGATGACCATTAAGGCAAAAATCCGTTATTTCGCAATATTTTAAATTTAAACTTTTGAGGTATTTTCAGGCTTGAAAAAACAACGTCAAGCTATGGGTAGAATTCTAAAAGCCTACCTTTTTCAGCAAATTGTTACCGACGGCGTACACGCTGGCCAGGTAGTGGATGAGGGCGGGGTCTTGCGGGATCAGCTCCAGGTACGTCTGCACGGCGATGGAGTACAGCTTGTCGGTCCACTCGGTGGGTGCTGGCTGAAAAAAGGTATATAAAAACGTAAATTTGCATATTTTTCGCATTTTGCATAAGAATGCCTTAAAATTCGAATTAGCGTGCTAGCCACCAGGAATTCCGGAAAGTGGCCGTAATCTTGATGAGATATCTGGTATAAAAACAGCTCGATTTGCCTAAAGTCACGTACACCTCTCGACGAATACGACTACACGCTGGGATGGGCCGCCCGATGTGCCGCACCGCCGCCGACGATGCCCGACTTCTGCCGGCCCGGGAGACGACGACGACAGCGGGGACGGACGGGTTCAAGATGCGGATGCTAATGCCCGAACGCTCGCGACGAGTTCAACGAGTTCATGGATCGGCATTTAGGCCCGTTTATTTTTCCATTCAAATTTTTGTAGCATGTGGCAGCCAATCAGCCCGCGAGGTTCAAGCTGAACGAAGCTGATGCACCAGGCCCGACTACTGCTGGCCCGGGGACGACGGCGACACGGGGGCGGATGTGGGCGGGCTCGAGACGCGGATGAGGGTGCTCAAGCGCTCGCGACGAGTTCAAAAAGTACAAGGACTGCAAGGACTTCAAGAAGTTCAGGGAATTCAAGCAGCTGGCATTAGAGGCCTGTTTATTTTATCGCGCAGTGTGGCGGGCAACGGCGAGGCTGACGCAGTCAAGCCGACGACAAGAAGGGCAGCGCCGACATGAGCAGGGAGGGAAATGATGATCTCGTCGGTATAGTTTTTCTAGGATATCCATGACGAGATGTGACGCAATTGGGCAAGCGGTAGCGGCGATGAGTCCCGAATGCCATGCAAACTGGGACAAGTGAAGATCACCACTACGCTACTGCGGCGAGCCCCGCGAATCACAATCGGCAACAAGCAGTTCAACAAGGCGCTCGGAAGGCCTGTTTGGTTTTTAGCCACGTTGTTGTTGGTGTTTTTATATCCATTTTAAATCCCCCGTTTTCTCACCTCCCCGGGCTTGGCGAAGGAAGGTGGCGGCGGCGTGACGGTGCACTTCTGGAGATTGTCCTTGAGCAGCCTGACGAGGATGTCGCGGATGAAGCGGAACGTGAACAACTCCTTTGCCGTCTTGGAGGCCTCCACCGACGTCTAAAAGCCGTGATACTCGATCGAGTAGCCGCTACTCACCCCCGCCACGTCCTGGACGCTGATGTCGATCAACAGCCGGAGTAACGTCTCGCGGAAGTCGACCCGGGCGATGATCATCTCCCGCAGCGTGATCAAGCAGATGTGGCCGTACGACTGAAATGGAGATGTTCAGCGTCAAAAAGGCTGATTTGACCTGTGACAAACAGGCCTCCTTGAATATAGTCATTGCCGCCGGGCTGAGCAGTGGGGCTTCCAGGTAGAAGCGGTGGAAGACCCTGAATTGGAGGAAATACGGCCTGAGGAGTCGAAAAAAGCGAGAAAATGGCTCCTGGAGCCCAAAAATAGCGAAAAATTTGACAAAGGGCCTCGTGAAATCCCAAATTTCATTTTTTTTTAATTTTAATACGGTTGAAAGTAACTGAATTACGGCCTGAGGAGCCAAAGAGTAGATTTGGTGAAAGTGAATTGGACAAATTTGTGAAAATCGGTCAGATAATTCAATAAGCGAAGTAAATTTCCTTTTTTTTAATTTCTAAGCG
>CATQJA010002162.1:0-17621 GCA_958295435.1 Mesorhabditis spiculigera
GCTTTTGGAACATCAAAAGTACAAAACCCGTCGTGACTTTCCTAAAAAAAACGCTTAGTTTTCGGCCGGGAGCATAAATAAACCGACTGACCTTTGCTTCACAAAAATCCTCCCAAGTTCCACCTGCCAATTTCAAAATTTCGCCCGGATCTGATATTTCCTCTGAGGCGGCTATTATTCCGCTAATTCCGTTTTTTAATCAACGGGTATGGCTCGGCAAATCCGGGCCTTTCCGTCTTCAGCAGGTCAAAAATAATTACAGACTATTACACTATTTTTCAAGCAGCTGGCAGACCGCCGAAAAAATGCGATACTTTGGAGTTTTGAAATTGGGGGTATTTTAACTTCAATCTTTCTATTTTTGGGAAAAAAAATCTCAATGGCTAATTTTTAAGACTGTCTAGGAACACTCAAGCTACCGATTCAATTTCTATAAAGCGTACAGGCAAGTCCAGAAAACAGCCATTTTCCAAAAAAATATCCTTTATTTATTTTTATCCTTGATTTCGGCCCGAAAATTAGCAGGTCAATCCCTCATTCTGAAAATAACCTGCAAAAATAAATTTTGTCAACTACGTAGCAATACCCTGGGGACGCACTAACGAAATAACGACCAAATACGTCAATCCGCCGGTGATTACCTAGTATGCCTGGTTTCAAGGTATTCGAAATCTACTTCCAAGCTTTAATTTGGGTGATTTCAGCTTTAAATGGAAAACCTCGAATCAAATTAGGTTGCCACATGGAATTGAAAAGTCGTAGTATTCGGAAAAAGCTGATACGGTTAGTTCGAGGAAATCGAAAAAATGAGAATTAACGAATTGCATTATTTTAGGGTTGTTATAATTGCAAATTACTACTGGGAATTTGATTAAATCAAGTTTTTAGCCAAGAAAAAGAGAATACCGTAATTTCGCGTAAATAAGCAAAAACCGGAAATTTGATCGAATTAGACTAGTCGGAAGAGGTGATGCTTTAATTCGGAATGGAAGGGATTACCTTGAAAAACCAGAGCTGAATTAGGGGTACGGTACTTTTGCAATATCGGGGGGAGGGGTATACCCTTTCTTTCAACACTATAATTTTTCATAAAAAGTGCAAAAAATGAATTTTAGGACCAAGATTTGGCTTTAAAAAATTTTTTTAGTTTTAGCTCAATTTTTTTACATTTGAAATGTTTTGGAGAAAAATATTGAAATAATAAAGAAATAACAAAATTAGCTTGTTTGCGGGTGGCTTTAATATGGGTTACGATAACTTTAAAAATGAAAAATTGGAAAAACCATCAGTAGATTATTTATAAAAATCCGGTTTTTACAAAATTGATTTCTAATTAAAGTTTCCGGAAATATACAAAACCATTAATTCCTACAGTAGTCAAAACAAAAAAAGACGGGAAAAACAAAACGAAGACTCACCGTGTTGCTCTCTGAGGCGCAAGGTCTCTGAATCAGCTCCCCGAAAGAATCAAAGCCTTTTTCAGGGTAATAAGCTGACTCAGAAGCCTCTCAATCTTTTTGTTGTTAGCCTACGGTAGGTTGTCGCCCAGCGGAAAGTCTCCAAAAATTACCGCATAGCCCGGGGGCTTATATGGGCCCCCTTACTGGCCCCGCCCCGCGATTCCGCGATTCACAACGGCTGCTCTCTTTCTCTCGCCCTCTCCTTTATCTCCTCTCTCTCGCCATCTACCTACGGTACAATCCAACTGACGCCCCTAATATCCGGTGCCTGCCTCCCACCTAAAGGAGAAGGAAAAGCCTCGGCCAAGAGAGGGGGGACAGACGTTTTTGAGACTTTGAAAAGGGAAGCGAGGGTGGAGGTGGGGGTGGAAGAAGGAAGGGAAAGGTAATTCCAGGAAATGCCCTCCGACCACAAATTGGGGGGTACAATCAAGAGAAGAAGAAGCTCATTTTCTAGTTTACAGGCTTTCCGGTATGGCCTGGGCCTTTTGTAGCCTTTAAGCCTGAGCCTTTCGGCCTCAGCCTGAGTCCACGGTCTTGGCAAAGAGCTCTAAGGTTGTAAAGCCTACAAAGCTTCAAAGCGTGTCATTTCTAAAATCCCAGAGTTTTGCAAGCTCCAAAACAAATTCTTTTGTCGTAGGCACTATTCAAATTTTATTGACGTAAATAGCCAAGGTTTTTTTTTTTGGGCCCCGGCCCTCAGGGGTTTTCCCCGGTGCCCGGGCCCAAAAACGTCCAGTAGCCTTTGTAACAGGAGGACCGATCCGTGCGATAGGCGCGTTACGCGATTCGAGCGGGCCTGGAGCAGCGGTTGAAAAAGTTTCTTTTCGGGGGCCTTTGACAAACACGCGGAAGGGCAGACCAAAAAAAAAACATTTTTATGCAACTAAAAAGCGTGCCGCGACCTGCGACGCAACGCACCATATGCTTGTTTTGTGATGACCCGTTTATATGGAAAAAACTTCTAGCGTGCGGCCGTCGCGTTAAAATCCATAAGAAATCTAGCCTCAAAGAAATCCATAGGTATGACTTGCGCGTCCCTTGAAGATTTTTGGATTTTTTCAAAAAGCCATTGCTTGACCCTTTGCGCGACCCAAGCTGGGCAGATGTAGGTTCTTCGTTACAGTCGAAAGAAATCCTTGGAGCTTTAAGGATTTAGCATTTGCAAATTTCATGATCCCACCCGAGACAAATTCGAAGCAATCTTAGAAATTACTCTTTTTGTCATGCTACAGCCAAGCGCGCGATTTAAAATTCTATTTGAATGTCTCCAAACGTGTTGATCTACGACGTGCAAACAGCATTCCTTTTGAACTACGAAAAAAAATTTGTTCACTTGAGTTCGCCATTTTAGAAAATCATCAAAACTGAGTTTTTTTTCATTCCAGAGTCTGGCCCGCAATTTGATTTGACCGCATCCAGAACGTGCTCATCTACTACGTGTCAAAGACCCGCCTCAAACTGAGAAAAACCTAAATTACCTAAAGAAATTACCTAAAGAAATTTAGCAACAATTCTGGTTTTTACGTTTAGGTTTTATTTCACGCAACAGTCTAGCCCATGTTTCGATTCGCCTCTACTACATACGTGTCAAAAAGAACCCCCATGTGAACTTCGAAAAACTAATTCCACTGGGCTACACGCCAACCCGGCATCATCACTTGTTATTTCCAGAACCCAAGATTGCATCGTTGCCCTAATTTTTGCCCTGATTGCGGCGTGGATGCGCGTCTCTCATTACCGTACCCCGGCCAATCCCTAGGGGCCCCCGAGATGGCAAAATTAGCTCCCCGACCGCGTGGCGGTACCTCTGCACTTTCGTATCATTCGAACTTTCGGTGGTCGAAAGGACAGGATTTGGTATTTTATTCCACTACAGTACGCTACAGCTACGACATCTTTTGAAACTTCGATAAGCCAGACTTTTCCCTCAATTCCACCTCAAGGAATCACCAAATTTTTGGGGCTGATCCTTGCCTGGGTTGAGAGAAAATCGGACTTTGAACTGTGAAAGATTTTCCATAGATTACGTTATGAAAATAACAAAATCACGGTTTCCAGAATAGATTAGGCGATGTAATTTTGACTACTCTGATCCTTACCGTACCCCCGGACTGGCTAGCCGCGCATTATCCGCGTATGCTGGACGGCTGATAATCGTTGCCAGCTGGTCTGGGTGTCTGGTTCGGAGCGCAAAAAAAGGTCGTCAAAAAAGAACTAACAGAAATACACGTATGGAATGACTAATGAATACTAATAAAAAAACCAGGCTTTCCGAGAATTAAAGAAGCATAGTTCGGCAAAACAAAAATGCTGATCGGTTTAATCGTAGACTTCCGGGATTGGCAAGTTGCGGTGCACGACGTGTCATTAATCCTAGCAACATAGCGCCACAGCGGCCCGACTCCGTATAGAACGTCCCGTAGCTTTTGAATCCAGGGCGACCGCAACGCGCTCAATAGACGCGTCGTAGAGTTGCAATTTCGAGTAGAGTGGTCAGTAGAAAACCTGTTGCTGTTTCGCGCTCCACGCGCTCAACGCGAGAAAAACGCCTACAGTACGCTTTCCCTTTCACAGCGAGAATCCACGCGTGCGGGCGCGTCGCGAGTAGCGACGATTATTAGAGTAAGCCTGGTAGGAAAAACGACTCGCAACGCGTACGCACGCACGCGTTCACCTAGCTCTGCTGACAGGCTCCGTTTCCGTGGCAGCAAGGTCTCGTTCTTGCCAGTTTTGATAACTACGAGGTCGTGCAGGTCTGATTCAAAGGTTTTAGAAATAAATCCTACGAACTTTCCCGTGGAGTGCAGTTCTGCTCTAGAGCGTAAAAGCTATTTTTAGCGTCTGAAGAAGCCACCGACAGCGACGTTTGTCCTTCCAACCTTTTGCATAGTGCTAAATTAAGCTTAAACTTTTCAGAACCCCCGGCAGATCCAAATTAGCATCGCTTTCAGACACTTTTCGACAAAGCCCCCACCTTGATAATTCATAAAATCTGCCCCCAGTCGCACGGCATTACCCCAAAATTAATCTCATTTCATTCTCGGACTTTTCATTTCTGATCGCCGTCCATCATAATCGTAAATTGGGGCTTCCGCTTTTGGAGCGTGAAAAACGTGACTTCCCATTAGATGACCCCCCACTACGCAACAAAATTTCCGAATCGTGAAAAACAGAAATTTGGGGCGCACAGAGGCCGCGCGTGATTCACTGATTTCCCTAGGGGCATTTTCTATGGCTTACGATGCGTGAAAAACAGAGCCTCTCGACTGAAATATGCTTACTACGGACCGGACTTTTGCGTCGTCATTTTTCCGGGGAGAACGGCATGATTCGATAATGGTTCCGAGGATAATTCGGAAATTCGATAAGGCGTACGGCTTCACGTATTATCAAAACGGTAGCACGCGGTGAAACAAGTACGCACATGAAATTTGCGCGATTTTGAGGATCCAAAATCCCGGCTTTTTCGCACTTCCGAAGGGGGGGGGGGAGATTAATTTTTTTTTAGGAAAATTTTTTCATTTAAAATATAAATATAGTGGCGATGTTGGTAAATGCTTTTTTAATCTTCCTATACCCGAGAACTTTAGAACTTCTTATTAAACAACATCAAAAATATAGATTTTTCTCGGTCTTTTTCAATATTTTTAAAGCTTTTAGATAGTTTCTCCAGTTTAAATACAGTTTTATATGACTAAGAATACTATTAAAACACCGTCTATTAACTTACTAAGCATTTTTAAATATCAAAAAGTTTCAAAAAAGTTCGGTTTCTCCCCACCCCGGAAATGCGAAAGAACCAAAATCAGGAAGTCTACAAGAGGACTTCCATAGTGTTTTTACTGAATTTCTGACAACTTTTTGGATAGATATTTTTGAAATCGAGGGCACAATAAGTCCAGTAAAATAGACCGGAGGGAAAATCGAAACACCTGCCGGATTTCATTGAACCCATAGAATTCTTTGAGGTTTCTTGCATCTGGAAATCGAACATCGGTATTCCGGAAAACGTTCAAAACTTATTTAGGACTGTATTAAACATCGTAAATCTTAAATTTACGTTTGCAAAAGTATACAATCTTATATCTTATCGGATATATGAAAACAGTTAAAACTTCAGAGCAGAAAAATGCTTTTCGGAGGCGTTTAAAATTTGGCCAAACGGAAAATTGGAAAAATTGTGATTTCAAACCGAGAAGAAAATAGTAAGCACACAAAATCGCGCGGATTGGGTACAATTTAGGTTTCAAGATCGTTTATAATCCCGATGCTCAACATGAAGCCACGAAAAATAAATTCTGATCCAATATTCAACTTTAATATAGGTGTTCTCCTGACCCAGACCCAACAAAGCTAATAATTGCCCACTTTCACCCCGGTTTCAGACGGTTTGAATCACCGCTTTATGAACGCTGCGAAGAAGTTTAGACCAAACACTAACATAAAATATTACAAAGAAAACTTGGAGCGAGGAACCAACTGCGTCAATGGACAATGACTCAAAAAATCATGTTAAAAGGGCACAAGAAGGCAAGAAGGGCAGCAAAACGAAACCGGGTACACTGGAAAAACTGAGCAGACAAAATTTAATTAAAGATCTAGAAGATCTAAAAAAATTCTGATTTTCTAATCGAACTGATCTTTGCTTGAAAAGCCAACTGTGGCATTAAAGGGCACGTTTAGGGAATTTTTTTTGGAAAAAAGCAAAGATTTTTGCCGCGGCCGGGGGTCGAACCCGGGCCCCCCGCTCGGGAGGCGCGGATGCATACCAGTCAGCCACAGCTACAACCTGCTTAGGGGGTGAGGGGCGCCCCACGTCGCAAAGGAGGGAAATTTCCTCCCACGGCACGGGCAGGCAGTGCGCGCGGTTCCTACGTCCATAGGGTGTGCACGTTGGGACGAGTACACGGCCCCTCCCTGTGCGTGCGCTTTAACCGTATGCTAGATGGACACTCGCTTGATAAAATCCAGCTGCTTATAACTTGCGTCAACGATTCGAATAGACGCAGGTGGTGCACGAAATATTTCAGAATATTGAAACATGCTATTCACATTAAAGTGATGGCGATGACTGCAGGCACCAATCACCCATTTTGAATTATATGCAACACCTGCTTGGTGGAAAACGGTTTCTCAGAAATAAACGGCTTTCAGGGGAGGCTAATACTCTCCTAAATGCGCTAGGAAATGTGATAATCGACCCTTACCTTCCACTAGGTGTCGACAACTACGCAGATGGCCGAAATACGCCTACAAGCGTACCTCGAAATTTCCGCTTTTCTTTGGGATATCTGAGCGAACTAGTGCGTGTTTTGGAGTGAAGCGTTCGAGACCTGGCTGGCAAATAGGCCGACTTAGCACTTGCTAGTACCTTTAGGAAACATAGTTTGATTTTTTGACTAAATCAAGCTATTTGAGGTGTAGAAATAGTAAAAAATGACAAAACCAGGGCATAAAGGAGAATGTAATATTGCAAAAATACGGTAAATCCCTGAAACGCGACCCAAGAAAAAAAATCAGGCGCAATAAATTTCACCAAAACTGATTTTCCACGCTCCGAAAATCACTCAATATAATTCGCCGCCCAGTTCCGGTGCCCCGGGCTATAATTTGCTCTTTTTTCTCTGTCTGTCTCTTCGCTTTGCTGTATTTTTAGCACCTGAAAGAAGCCGGCGGCTCATTGTCGTCTTTTTTTAGCTGTCTCCCCACAGCCCACAAATATCACACGAGATAATGGATGTCGATTCTGCATCCACCCTCCTCCTCTTTTCGCTATTTTCAGAAATTCGCAAATTCCTGACCTTGAATTCCCTCAAAAATCTCAAATATTTCACTCAACATTGAGAGGTTGCAAAATCCAGGGGAAACCGTGGGAATATTGGACCACATTGAGAATAGTGGATTACGGTAATTGGGGGCATAAAATGAATGGGAGTAGTAGTAAAATGGAAAAAGTGGAGCTGAGAGGCCGGCGGATGCTCGTAGAATACCACTTTTTGGCGATTCGGAGTGAATTGTAGCGGCCTGGAGCCTGGACAACTCTGGAATTTTGGCCGCTCACTGGGAGGTGCAGTTGTGGGAAAGTTTTGGGAAAAGTTTGGGGGTACGGGAAATCCTGAGGCCTATGGTAGGAATTACTGTGTGAAAGAAGAAAATAGGATTCCTGGATGGTTCAAGGGAGCAAAATGTTACTGTCGATTTTTTGAAACTACCAGCGACAAGGAGCGTTCGAAAAATTTACGGTGTTTACAGTGAATTACAGTGGGCGACCAGCAAAATCGCTACAAATTAGTTTTTTTAAGGTTTTCAGGAGCTTATGGTAATCTGGATTAACTATAGTTATTCATTTTAAGAAATTTGAGCGCATTCAATGGCATTATGGACTCCTCATTAACAAAGATTAACATTTGCTGTTTTGGTCATCCTCATTAACAAAAATTCGTTTTTAGTTTTTAGAAATCTTAAAGCGGCGCGAAATTTAAGTTATCAGCTATTACTGATAATTATGTTCAACTTTAGAATGTAGTAATGAAAACATTCAAAAAATTACAGTCAGTGCTATCCCCAATCGAAAAAATTCGAGAAGATTTTTTAAATGGATAGGGAAGGCAACCACAGAACTTTTGTTAGCTATGGGTTTGCTACAGATTTGGTGGTGTTGTGAAAAAGCCAAACGCGAATCTGCGTTTTCGTTGCATAATTGAGTACGATCCTGTACTCGCGGCAACGTTGCTACCGCGCTGAGTATCGCGGAGCGGAAAAATTCCTAGGAAGGGTGGTCCGACGAACCATAACAAAGATACGAGTGAGTTTCATAGCTTTATCTCGGGAGCAATCATCATAAAATTAGGCTATTTAATACGTTGAGACAAAGTGTATTATGAAGGAAAATTCAGGACACCTTTCAGTCGTTTTGAACTTTCCAGAAGTTTCACGCGCACTCCGGATGTCTCACCACCAGACACGCCCGTTTCAAGATTCCTCCCTTCCCAACCCAAAATATTATGTTGTTTGCCTGATCACATCCCGAAATCCCAAAGTGCACGCCCGCCGGTGTGAACCACAGAAAATTTCTCGGAGTATCCCGAACGTCAAAGCCCATTTTTGGATTTCCCTATTCGGAGATGAACCTGGACACCCTGTCTCACCTGTCAAATGTTTGTCGGTGTCCAGTGACGTCCATGGTACAGTACCAGAAACTCTGATTTGGCACTTCAAAGTAATGTAGCGTAATCGAAACATAACGAAATGGTACATTTGGAACATTTCTAAAAAAGCCTGAACGTGATTTTCTCAAGGTAGTTTTTTTTTAAAAGCTAAAAAAAAAGAAAAATTTAGCACCATTCTAAAAATCCTAATTTGTTGTTACGGTAATTCTGTTTTCTCTGATCTTCTATTTTTAAACGATTTTAATTTTTAATTTTGTTCGAGTGTTTAGGTTAAAAGCCGGAAATTGTACCGTAATCCCCGGTCCGGTCGCATTATTCCGGTCTCCCGCCTACCCTTGTTATTCCTGGTGACAAATTATGGCCGAGGGCCGCCTGGGGAGCCTATTTGGCTGCCCAAGAGAGATAAATCAAGGATTAGACCGCGTTCGCCTATTTTGCGCCTACACACCTTAAAAAAACCAAGCACCCCAGTCGTCTCGGATTTTGAAAAAGACACGTGGTGGGTAAAAAACCGAATAAGTAAGGAGATTCATTTTTAAAAAAAGCTGTCATGCATTAGGATGATACAAAAAACTTTAAATTGAGAAAAATTCTATCTTATAGATTGTCGATTTCTTGGCTCCGGTCCGCATTACGCAACGCGAACGCACAGCACATGCATTTAATAATGAATTACGATCCCGTTACCCTGGGAAGGCCAACGTAACGCAATGTAGGCTACGTTAGGACACGCGAGGCTGTTGCGCGAGATTATGCGTGGCTACGCGAGACTACGCTTGGTTACGTTCAGCTACGCTACACTACGCTATGAACGTACCGTTACACCGCACTAGGCTGCCCTACGCTACGCAATGCTTACGCTACACTACGCTAAAAAATGCACACTACTGTTCTTGCTTCCTAAGCCTAGGCATCCCAAAAAGAACTAATTTGCAAAAATACGATTTAGCGATGACCCGCCATGATTTAAATGACACTCTCTCGATTCCCCAGATCCAAAATTAGGCACTTGCTTTTGCTGAGCCAATTCGTGGGTCTATCCCGCGGGAATTGACGTGTCATCCAGTTTTTTGAGGCTTCCTCACGCGCCATCAACCGTACCTCTCCGGGCAAAAAACACCTGGTTCTAATTTCGGCTCCGGAGGGGTACGGTAGATGGGGTGGGCCACGAGATTCGTATTTCCCCAGCCAGTACCGCACAAAAAAGCCGATTTCCTGGTTAGGCAACTACAAGGGAGTGTACGGTAGTATCCGGTCCGGATAACTTTATGTGATGAAAAAAATAGAAATGACATGGAGGAACGGTAGCTGATCGCAAATCCAGTATATGTGTACAAATTTTTGGTGTTAAAGAGGATTTTTTGTTTCTAAAAGAGAAGAATCACGGTATTACATTTTTAGATAAACAATTGCCGCGGGATTCAGATACCTATTAATGCACGATTTTCTACATTTTATTGTATGTTGTTTTGCACCTGATTTTAAACCTCTTAATAATTCTAACATTTTTTCTACAGTAATCAAAGGCCGGTTCCAGAGGCTCAAATATCTGCTGTCTACCGTAGCCCAGCAGGCTTTTTGGTACCTTCGCTTTCCGGTTGTAGCCTTTCCACGGGATTATGGTGGGGTTTTTTGTTTGTAATTCTGCTCTCAGAACCAATTGGGCCGATTCTCCTTCTTTAAAAGGGGGCCTGTCTGGGCCATGAAATAGGGGAATGCATACGGTAGTTATGGCAAAAGTAAACTAAATAAGCACAACCGAAATCTGCCTAGCCAAGGGTTATCGAATGTGAGAAATACTCTTGATTTTATTTTTTAATTGATAGGAAATCGTAAGGTTTACGAGCCAGGCCCAACGCGGAACAGCATAGAGTTGAGGGTAGTGGTTCGTAGCCGGTTCGCTCGCTGTTCGGGGCGGGACCCTGAACTCACCGATGACAAAGTTAAATTTTGGAGCGCAACTATCAACCTTAAAGGGGCTAGAAGCCAAAATTCGTGCGTGCGGGGATTGTACCCTACAGGTCAAAAACGAAAGGGTCACTGCCGAGAAGTGCCAAAAAAGTGATTTGATTGCGAAAAAAACGTAAAATGTTTGAGAAAAACCGAATTCTTTTTGGGGCGAAAACGACTTTTTGAGTGGGCGGCGATTACATGTCGTAATGCTTTGTAAGGCACCCAATCTCTCGATCTCGTCATTCTCTGGCCAATATTCATAATTTAAAAGTCTGGAATGATCAAAATTCGTTGAGGATTCCAAAAATACTATCAGCTGATTTCGCTCTGATGCTTCGAAGTTTGAGTTTGCCGTTCGAAATTTTTATTTAGACTTCTGAAGAAGATTGAATTTCGGTATTTCAGCGAGTTACGGTAACCATATCTCGTTGAATTTTAAACCCATTTCTCGGTAACCATATTGATATCGAACGTATCGTTTTAACCCCAAAATCACTGTTCTGAATCGGTAGCGCAGAAATACCAACATCCGAGCCCTTACAACAAATTTTTTTTTCCGGATCTACGCCCGTGCCTGTTCAACACCACCCTCCGAAAGCAGGAAGTTCCCACCACCCCGCATCCTCCGCCTGCTTCTACCTCCAAATATTTTTGTTTTCTGAGCACCGGAAATAATTATGGGCAGCCGCCTGGTCTCTCGGTCTCGTCCACTTCCGATTGCGAGGGTGGGGCTCCAGTGACCGGAGAGCAAGAACGATAATTGGGCCTCCACTTGGGTTCGGAAATTATTCACAGGGTTTTTTGGTCTCCATTTTTACGCGCCGCGAGCAATTCTGACAAACCCTAAAAAAACCGACGCCGGAAATCTGGAGGAACCCTCGAAAAATAGGAAGAGCCGGGGCGTTGTTTTGTACATCCGAGGAAACGCGAATGGTCCCGCCTGGAAGAGGGAGAGAGACCACGTTTGTTTTTTGGCTGCAAAAGGGAAACGACCAGAAATTGGCAGAGGTGCATTTTTTTTGTTTTATTCTTTGTGATTCTCTGAGAAGTACAGAGTGGTTTAAAGTGGCCAGAAGGGATTTTGGGCTTTTTTTTAGAAATTTAGATGGCAAAAGCGGGTTTTATTAATATTTTAAGCGCCTTAAGAATGCACGAGTCGCGAAAAATAATTTCCTAGCGTGTACAAATCGCGCTTTGTGATGAAAGTAAGGCTTTTATAATCATCTTATCACATCAATTAGTACGTCACTTTTCATACATTTATTACAATAAAAGAAATAGTGAACCATAAAATGATACGGTTACGAGGTCCGCCAGCCAGAATTCTCTCATCATCTTTTTCACTAACAGGACGGATAGGCCAAGGATATGAACCTTGCCAGCTCGTAGTAACCGTGAAGAGGCCCACTGTACGCACCCGTGCGTGGGGCACGAAATAGCAAGAGGTATTTGGCTGCCAAGGACCGCTTTCCTAATTGCGCGACGCGTGTAAAAACCGCGTAGCTACATATCTTCTGGCTATTCCGACCCTAACCGGAGGATCTACTAAAATCTCGCCGATGTGTCGTCACTAGAGCCTGGTCGCAGCCGCGAAAAGGAAAATGGTTCACCTATCCGAAATCACGAATCCGTTGCGCATTGCAAAGGCCGGCGGGCACGTTGCGTATGCTTGCGTATAAATCCACAGGAATCCATAGCCGTTAAAACTTATAGAAATGCCGTGTGCGTCCTTTTAATTATAAAATAGGTCAACAACATTTTATTCGATGATGCTTTTTTGAAATTACGCGACACTTGGCTCTATCTGCGTAGCCATGATGTCTACCACCCTTGCATAGACTACATTCCATTTTTAGCGCTTATTGCTTTGTTGCAAGCTGCAGGAACGTATTTCCGGATCAATCCAATCCGTTGGTGCACTCCCCCGCTAATTGGTCAAACACCTGCAAAACATATTCGGGACTACCACCCTCGCCGCCTAAATTTCCGGCCCGAGCGGCGTGATTTTCAAAACGCCCGCTTTTTCTGCTTCTACCTCACTTCCAGAGAATACTCGCTGTTCTATCCTCATTTCCGGATGCTCTGACCCGGCATAATTGGGTCCATTTCCGGTGGCATCTGGGGGTGGTGAAACGGTCTTGGGGAAATAAATCTAGGAGGGATCGGGAACGAAAAATATATATGGGTAACTTTATTCTAATTGATTTAGTGTAGCATATATTAGTCTAAATTCTCTCCCACCCCCGTCTCTCTCTCTCTCTCTCTCTGTCTCTCTCATTCGCACGCTCTCTCTCTGTCTCTCTGCTTCTCTCTCTCTATCTCTCTCTGTCGCACTCTGTCCCCTATCTCCACTCTCCATCTCTCTCACTCTCTCTTTTATCGTTCTCTCTCTCTCGCTCTCACTTTCTTTCTTCCTTATCTTTTTCTCTCTCTCGCGCTCTCACCTCTCTCTCTCTCACTTTCTCGCTCTCTCTCGCGCTTGCTACCCTCTCACTTTCTCACTCTCTCACTCATACTCTCCGTCGCTCTCCGTCTCTCTCCCTCGCTCTCTCGCTCCGCCCTGCAAGGTTGTGACTAACCCAGAAAACTGACCCGTTTTTTCCGGATGCCAAGTTGCGGAAAACTTGGCCCGTACTTCACCGCGCCTACAATTCTGGTGCCAGCACCCAAACCCAAAACCCTTAGTAGTCACAAGGTACCCCGGGGGCGTTCGACCCCACCTAACACCCTGAAAAAATACACACAAACCTACAAATATACCCCATCAGCCAGCCCAAACCTGGGTTTTTGGGTGTTTGCGCAGAGAAAAAAAAAGGATCACCAGTGAAACGACTATATTTCTGACTGGCTGGGTGAATGGGGGTGAAGCTGAACATTTTTCTGAGAATGCCTGTGGGAGATTTGGGGGATTAGGGGTCTAGCCGGGTGGGAATTTTTTTGGAGGAATGGAACAAGCGGGACTTGAAAAAGGCGTTCCCGAATTACCCCCCCAAAGGAAAACTTTTTTTTGTTGAACGACACACTTGTAGGATTCAATGTCCTCGCCGACAGATAACTTTTAAAAAAAAAATTTTGAACTGAACAAGATTTGCTGATGCTACTGCCGACAAAGAAAACGCTTGAAAGTGTGGAACTTATGGGTAGTACGTCTAAACATAGCGGGAGGGCCCATGGCCGATAACTGGAAGAAATAGCGGATCGCCTATTATAATTTTTTCTATTTTACCCGAGGAAGTGGAGAACTGGGTTTTCGACCTTTTGTGGAATTAACTACATTTAATATATTTTTGCATTTTTTGGTATACTAAGTATGATTGAGGCATAGTAGTAATTCCTTGGCGTTCTCCCAGCTCCTTTAGGGCAAACCGTGAAAAAATATGCATTTCCCGGGGGGGGGGTGAAAAAATGGTGGCGTATTTCATGTTTTCGACGCAAACGTGGTCCCCCAAGTACGGGCGCTGGATGAATTTTTTTTTTATGAAAAGTTTCCTCTGAAAATCGCGCGTATTTAAAAAGGAAGAGCGACAGAAAACTTGGGATACAACCCGAGGATTATAGTGAATTTCGCCTCTTTTTTCTAATGGATTCCCTTTTGATTCCGGGCACGCAGGGGAATTATTTGATGATTCTAACCATGGGTTTATTTTCTGTATTTTTGCAAAATACAACTACTCGCGACGTGTCGATCGAAGACCGGACGAACCGCCGCCGTGAAAACGCGAAAAATGTAATTAACATGCTATTTCCGTTGCCCATCTGGCCTCTGGGGACCCCTTTTTGCAATAATTCTCCACTGTTCTCATCTGCAAATTCCCAGAAATTACCACAAAATACGCAAATTTATCGGGAAACGTCAAAATGTGTTCGTTGAATCGGAAAGTAGAAGAATAAAACAGGTTCGGAATGCAAAATGGAGAATATGAACCATGGAAAATCTAGAAATTGTAAAAAATTAAAGTTGCCACCGGGATTTTAGAGAATCTTGTAAAAATAATAGAATTCCAAACTAATAAAATAACGTAATTGTGCTGCTAATTAAGGTCAAAGAGTGTAATAAAAAAGAGAAACAATTAAAACAATAAAAACGGAATCTTTGCAAAGTAATGGACTTTTGATAAATTTTAGGGACTTTGAGAACAAGAAAACTTTGATTTGCACATTGAAAACAAAAATACACGAAATAATACAAACAAACAGAATAATTTAAATGAACATTCAAATTTCACGCGAAATGGCAGAATGCTCAATTTCAGCTGCCGAATGACTTTCGGCTTCGACGAGGTGGTGGTGCTTCTGCTTGCGCTCTCGACCGAGGGAATGCCGACGTTGTTCCCAGCTGAAAATGACTCGTTTTAGATCATGCAATGATCGTGATCACACTCATGCTCGCTAGCTAAATGCCCAGTTGTGAGCTAAAGGGATCAGAAATTGCTCAATGGAAGGAAGAAGAGGAGGAAGAGATCAATTCAGCCGGCTTTTATATAAAGAAAAGATACTCACCGAACAGCCTTCCCAATCGTCTTACCAATTCGTCTGCCAACCGATTGGCTCTTCATCGAATTCGGCTCATCGTCCACGAATCGAGCGATTGGGGCTGGGGAGGCGAGAGGGGATGGAGGGATTTTCTGAAGATAGCAGTAGATAATTCCCGAAATGGTGAACAGGATGGTAAGTCAGCAGAGATACTTTAGGAAAGATACAGGGACGTAGCGCAATACCGCTGGCCCCCGAAATCGGCCGGGGCCCGAAAATTTCATAAGGGGGACCATTATGATTTTCATTTTCTCAAAAATTTTGCTGCCTGCGGCGCTTTTTCACGTTTTTACGGCTATTTGTGAAGCTATGTAGCCTTTTTTCAAAATTTTTGCCTGCGGCGCGGTTTTCTCGCTGATCTTTTGAGTTTTTGGAAACATTTCTGGAAGGCCCCAGAAATTTTTCTGGCTACGCTCTTGGCGACATATAAGCCGGCGCAGGCTAACAGAGACTTTTTAAGAAATCAGACCCCGAGAGGGCAAAAGCTAGCAGAGGAAATTTGGGAACAGCGAAATTCCATAGGAGGGCATGCTAGCAGCGATTCTTCGGGCGACGTCAAAATTCGGGAGAAGAGCGGGCTCGCACAGAGTTTCGAGGAAAAGTTGGTGCTCAGGGGAGGGCGCGCAAGCAACGATTCTATAGGAAATAATCGCGGTTCCGCGATTTCCAGGTCAGCCAGCAGAAAACTTTTATGCCTCTCAAATCCTAGCAGAGGCAGGGGTTATGTAGGAAAAGCGGAATCCGAGTAGGGGCAAACTAGCAGAAACTTTTTAGGAATGACCAACCCAATAGGAGGCAACTAGCAAAGATTCTTTCGGAAATGGTAGTCCCATATATGAGGAATGATAGAGTGAGAAAGCAGAGAGAGAGAGAGAGAGAGAGAGAGAGAGAGAGAGAGAGAGAGAAGGAGAAGAGATTGAGCTACAGAACAAAAAATTACCGTATACGCGACGACTCCAAATGGTACAGGTGACCGTCCTCTCGTCCTTCGCCTCGGCTTTTTCAGCATATTTGCCTAAATTTTAAAATTACGCCTCTTTCTTACAATCCAAAATATGCAAACTCTTGGATTTTTCCATTCATCCCCAAAACGGTGTTACTGTCGGTAAGCAGCGAAGGTTAATGCAAATTTCCATCCAAAAAGCCTGTGCGCATTCCCACAATTAGCTGCCAAAAGAATCGGGTTATAAAAAATTATTCAAATTATTAAGATTTATTAAAAGTGGTGTGGTAATAATAATATCCATCATATGCGCAAATAATAATATTAATAATTATCGTAGTAATAATATAATTAATACACACACACAGTGGCACACAAAAATGTGATTGATATATGTAAATCAATCATCATTGAAAAATTCGTTATGAAAGGGCGGGGGTTTCTGATTTTTTGGGGCGGACCGGGATGGCAATTTGCATAATTTTTTAAGGCCTGAATACCGATTTTTTTTGTAATTTATGTTGTCGAAAAATTTTTCGATATTCCGGCCTTAAAAATTATGCTAATTTTAAGTTGTACGTGTATGAATTTTTGAGACCATAAATAAATATTTTCTGATACAAAATCGGGTGAATTAAAATCAGTGGAAAATCACAGAATACCGGGCGCTTCTAGTCAGTAATGTATATATAAAAGCAATAAGCGGATTTTTGGAGGGTTACGGTAGGATTTATTGATTTTCTAAATATATTTATTGTAGTGCTAATGAACTTAAAATTCTGCTTTTAGGAAAAATGGTATTTCGGATTTTTAAACGATTGAACTCTGTAATTTTTAGGTAAAAAGGTAAAAAAAATAAAGAGCTTTAAGCTTATCCAAAATTTGCATAACATCGAAAATGTCGTAATTGCATAAATTCGGAAATTTCAATTTGAAATTATTATATCATACTTCTTCCTACCGTAACCCACACGAAAACCCAAAAAATTGAACTCTCAACACTTTTTGTAGATATTATTTGGCAAGGTGCATGTCATCAGCAATATCATCAAAAAAGACCAGAAAATCGATACAACAAATTCAAATGCAGATTTTCAATCGAAAAATAAAATTCGGGTATATCCTATTACGCTGTGGAATTCGGGGGTTTCGGCTTTGGGAAATCGCAAATCTAAAAGAGAAAAAAATACAATATTTTAGCATTCAAGTGTACGGTAATTTTCAAAATTTCCGGATTTTTAAAAAAACATACCGTGGCCTAAGCTCGGAAAATTGATAGGGAATTAGCATATACAAAAAAAATAAAATACAGTTTATTATAAATCAACATTATTAGACCAGAATTCAGGAAAAATAATTCATCACCGAAAATGTCAATATGGGAATGACGCGGAATTTTAAAAGGTCGATAAATGCCTCGTTTTTGTGTGTGTTTTTCTGACCACTCTCACAGTAAGTACGCGAGTTGACACAGGACACACCCTGTCATGGTGGGGGTCCTGTCATTGAATTGTGGGGGCGGAACTACCATTTTGGGAGTAATGGTAGGGGTGATACTGG
>CATQJA010002163.1:0-15441 GCA_958295435.1 Mesorhabditis spiculigera
GAATTACCGAATTAAATTATTTGGTCGTTTTAGAATTAATGGTTAACCTAAGTTACTCCAGGTAATTCGATTGCCAAAAAAATAGATACGGTAAATTCGCGTAGATAGGCAAAAACCAGAAATTTGATCAAATTAGGAGAATCTGAAGCGGTGATGTTTTACATAGGAATGGAAGGGAATATCGTAAAAAAACCTAGTTTAACAAGCTAAATTAAGGGTATGGTACTCTTGAGACAGCGGGGAAGGCTGAACAAGATTCCCTCTTAAACTTTTTAAAATTGTACTTAAAAGAGCAAAAAATATAAATTTTTGGAGCAAAATTTCACAGAAATATTTTTTGTAATTTTAATTAATTTTGCATTTAAATATTCTATAATAAATATTCAAACAACAATAAAAATAAGGAAAATAAGTTGTTTAGCTTATAACTTAAATCTGGACTACACTATTTCAATACTTTGAAAAAATTCAAAATCGAAAATAAAGTATAATAATTATTTACCGAGATCCTAAATTGCCAGGATTAATTTTAAATTAAGATCAACATAATTATACAAACAGATAATGCCTTCGGTAGTCAAAACGAAAAAAACACGAAAGACAAAACGAAGACGTACCGTGTTGCTCTCTGAAAGCGTAAAGTCTCTGAATCAGCTCCCCGAAAGAATCAAAGCCTTTTCTGGTTAATAAGCTGACTCAGAAGCCACTCAATTTTTTTTGGTGTTAGCCTACGGTAGGTTGTCGCCCAACGGAAAGTCTCCAAAAATTGCCGCATAGCCCGGGGGCTTATATGGGCCCCTCCAACTGGCCCCGCCCCGCGATTCCGCGATTCACCACAGCTACTCTCTTTCTCTCGCCCTCTCCTTTCTCTCCTCTCTCTAGCCTTTTGCCTACGGTACAATCCAATTGACGCCCCTAATATCCGGTGCCCCTGCCTCCCACCTGAAGAAGAAGGAAAAGCGGAAAGAGATGGACAGACGTTTTTGAGACTTTGAAAAGGGAAGCGAGGGTGGAGGTGGGGGTGGAAGAAGAAAGGGAAAGGTAATTCCAGGAAATACCCGCCGACCACAAATTGGGGGGGTACAATCAAGAGAAGAAGAAGCTCATTTTTTAGTTTACAGGCTTTCCGGTCTGGCCTGGGCCTTTTGTAGCCTTCGCACCTGCGCCTTTCAGCCTCAGCCCGGGTCCACGGTCTTGGCAAAGAGCTCTACGGTTGTACAGCTTAGAAAGCTTCAAAGCGTGTCATTTCTAAAATCCCAGAGTTTTGCAAGCTCCAAGACAAAAATGTTGTCGTAGGCACTATTCAAATTTTATTGGCGTAAATATCGTTAGTAGCGCATTACTCTTCCCTTTTGGATGGATCAGAAAAGATACGACCTGCGCATCACTTCAAAAGCTGGCTTTTTGAATTTATTGGCTTCGCCTCGGCTCTGGCGACTTGCCCATGAAGAAACACCAACCGTAACTTTTCGCAAAAGCCGAATTAATAAATTCGTTGTTGGACCCAATCTGGAAAAATGTGGGTTTGTGGACTACAGCCAACAAAAGCCATGGCGCTTTAGGCTTAGCATTTTCAAATTTCCTAAGCCGGGTTGAGACCAATTCCAAACAATCGTAGAAATTACTCTTTTTGTCATGCTACAGCCTAGCGCTTGGTTCGAACCTATGATTTGAACGTTTACAGACTGCGTTCATCTACTACGTGTCAAAAACCCCTCTTGAAATAACAAAAACCAATTTCACTTAAACCTGCCATTTAAAGAAATCCATCAAATATATCGAGCTTTTTGATGGTCTGAACGCCTCCAAAACGTGTTCATCTACTATGTGTAAAAAAAAAACCCGTCTCGAACTGAAAAAGACACTTTTACCTAAAAAATTTAGCAACATTTTTGGTTTTTAACGTTTAGGCTCTTTACGCAACAGTCTAGCCTATCATTCGATTTGCCTCCACCCCATACGTGTCAAAAAAAACCCCTTGTGAACTAAGAAAAACTAATTCCACTTGGCTACACGCCAACCTGGCATCATCACTTGTTATTTCCAGAAGCCAACATTGCATCGTTGCCTTAATTTTTGCCCTGATTGCGGCGTGGATGCGCGTTCTCTCATTACCGTACCCCGGCCAATCCCTAGGGACCCCTGAGATGGCAAAATTAGCTTCCCGACCGCGTGGCGGTACCTCTGCACTTTCGTATCATTCGAACTTTCAGTGGTCGAAAGGACAGAATTTGGTATTATATTCCGCTACAGTACCCTACTAGCTACGACACTTTTGGAATTTCGAGAAGCCAGACTTTTCCCTCAATTCCACCCCAAGGAATCACCAGAATTTTTGGGGCTGATCCTTGCCTGGGTTGAGAGAAAATCGGACTTTGAACTGAGAAAGATTTTCTATCGATTACGCTATGAAAATAACAAAATCACGGTTTACGGAATCGATTAGGCGATGAAATTTTGACTACTCTGATCCTTACCGTACCCCCGGACTGGGTAGCCGCGCATTATCCGCGTATGCTGGACGGCTGATAATCGTTGCCAGCTGGTCTGGGTGTCTGGTTCGGAGCGCAAAAAAAGTCGTCAAAAAGAACTAACAGAAATACGCGTATGGAATGACTAATGAATACTAATGGCAAAACCAGGCATTCCGAGAACTAACGAAGCATAGTTCGGCAAAACAAAAATGCTGATCGGTTTAATCGTAGTCTTCCGGGATTGGCAAGTTGCGGTGCAAAACGTGTCATTAATCCTAGCAACATAGCGCCACAGCCGTATAAAATGTCCGCTAGCTTTTGAAACCAGGGCGACCGCAACGCGTTCAATAGACACGTCGCAGAGTTGCCATTTCGAGTAGAGTGGTCCGTAGAAAACCTGTTGCTGTTTCGAGCTCCACGCGCTCAACGCGAGAAAAACGCCTACAGTACGCTTTCCCTTTCCCAGCGAGAATCCGCGCGTGTGGGCGCGGCGCGAGTATCGGCGATTACTAGAGTAAGCCAGGTAGGAAAAAAACGACACGCAACGCGTACGCACGCACGTGTTGACCTAGCTCTGCTGACAGGCTCCGTTTCGCGTCGCGTCGCGTCGCGTTCTTGCAAATTTTGATAACTACGAGGTCGTGCAGGTCGGATTCAAAGGGTTTAAGGAAATCCTACGAACTTTCCCGTGGGGTGGAGTTCTGCTCTAGAGCGTAAAAGCTATTTTTAGCGTCCGAAGAAGCCATCGACAGCGAAGTTTGTCCTTCCAACCTTTTGCAGAGTTCTAAATTAAGCTTAAACTTTTCAGAACCCCCGGCAGATCCAAATTAGCCTCCCTTTCAGACACTTTTCGACAAAGCCCCCACCTTGATAATTCATGAAATCTGCCCCCAGTCGCACGTCATTACCCCAAAATTAATCTCATTCCATTCTCGGACTTTTCATTTCTGGTCGCCGCCCACCATAATCGTAAATTGGGGCTTCCGCTTTTGGCGCGTGAAAAACGTGACACTTCCCATTAGATGAACCCCCTCACTACGCAACAAAATTTCCGAATCGTGTCCCCCGCGGAAAAACAGAAATTTGGGGCGCACAGAGGCCGCGCGTGATTCACTGATTTCCCTAGGGGCATTTGCTATGGCTTACGATGCGTGAAAAACAGAGCCTCTGAACTGAAATATGCTTACTACGGCCCCGATTTTCGCGTCGTCATTTTTCCGGCGAGAACCGCATGATTCGATAATGGTTCCGAGGATAATTCGGAAATTCGATAAGGCGTACGGCTTCACGTATTATCAAAACGGTAGTACGCGGTGAAACAAGTACGCACATGAAATTTGCGCGATTTTGAGGATCCAAAATCCGGGCTTTTTCGCACTTCCGAGGGGGGGGAGATTAATTTTTTTTTAGGAAAATTTTTTTCATTTAAAATATAAATATAGTGGCGATGTTGGTAAATGCTTTTTTAATCTTCCTATACCCGAGAACTTTAGAACTTCTTATTAAAAAACATCAAAAATATAGATTTTTCTCGGTCTTTTTCAAAATTTTTAAAGCTTTTCGATAGTTTCTCCAGGTTAAATATAGTTTTATATTACTAAAAATACTATTAAAACACTGTATATTAACTTACTAAGCATTTTTAAATATCAAAAAGTGAAAAAGTTCGGTTTCTCCCCACCCCGGAAATGCGAAAGTACCAAAATCAGGAAAACTACAAGAGGACTTCCATAATGTTTTTACTGAATTTCTGACACCCTTTTGGATAGATATTTTTGAAATCGAGGGCACAATAAGTCCAGTAAAATAGACCGGCGGGAAAATCGAAACACCTGCCGGACTTCATTGAACCCATAGAATTCTTGGCGGTTTCTTGCATATGGAAATCGAACATCGGTATTCCGGAAAACGTTCAAAACTTATTTAGGACTGTGCAAACTCCCGAAATTTGCTGAATTTACAATTGGTAAAGCCTAGAATCGTATATCTAACCGGATATATGAAACCAGGTAAAACTTCAGAGCAGAAAAATGCTTTTCCGAGGCGTCTAAATTGGCCCAAACGGAAAAATCGGAAAAATTGTGATTTCAAACCGAGAAGAAAATAGTAAACACACAAAATCGCGCGGATTTGATAGAATTTATATTTCAAGATAGTTTGTAAGCCTGATGCTCAACATGAAGCCACGAAAAATGAATTCTGATCCAATATTCAACTTTAATATAGGTGTTCTCCTGATCCAGACCCAACAAAGCTAATAATTGCCCACTTTCACCCCCGGTTTCAGACGGCTTGATTCATTTTTTTATGAACGCTGCGGCGGAGTTTAGACCAAACACGAACATAAAATATTACAAAGCAAACTTGGAGCGAGGAACCAACTGCGTCAATGGACAATGACTCAAAAAATCATGTTAAAAGGACACAAGAAGGCAGGAAGGGCAGAAAAACGAAACCGGGTACACTGGAAAAACTGAGCAGACAAAATTTAATAAAAGATCTAGAAGATCCAAAAAAATGATAGTTTTCTAATCGAACTGATCTTTGCGTGAAAAAGCCAACTGTGGCATTAACCGTATGCTAGATGGACACTCGCTAGATAAAATCCAGCTGCTTATAGCTTGCGTCAACGATTCGAATAGACGCAGGTGGTGCACGAAATATTTCAGAATATTGAAACAGGCTATTTACATTAAAGTGATGGCGATGACTGCAGGCGCCAATCATCCATTTTGAATTATTTGCAACACCTGCTTGGTGGAAAACGGTTTCTTAGAAACAACGGCTTTCAGGGGGAGGCTAATCCTCTCCTAAATGCGCTAGGAAATGTGATAATCGACCCTTACCTTCCACTAGGTGTCGACAACTACGCAGCTGGCCGAAATACGCATACAAGCGTACCTCGAAATTTCCGTTTTTTTTTGGATATCTGAGCGAACTAGTGCGTGTTTTGGAGTGAAGCGTAGTTGTCGAGACCTAGCTGACAAATGGGCCGACTTAGCACTTGCTAGTACCTTTAGAAAACATAGTTTGATTTTTTGACGAAATCAAGCTATTTGAGGTGTAGAAATAGTAAAAAATGACAAAACAAGGGCATAAAGGAGAATGTAATATTGCAAAAATACGGTAATTCCCTGAAACGCGACCCAAGAAAAAAAATCAGGCGCAATAAATTTCACCAAAACTGATTTTCCACGCTCCAAAAATCACTCAATATAATTCGCCGCCCAGTTCCGGTGCCCCGGGTTATAATTTGCTCTTTTTTTCCTGTCTGTCTCTTTCGTTTTGCTGTATTTTTAGCACCTGAAAGAAGCCGGCGGCTCATCGTCGTCTTTTTTTAGCCGTCTCCCCCAACCCACAGCCCACAAATATCACACGAGATAATGGATGTCGATTCTGCATCCACCCTCCTCCTCTTTTCGCTATTTTCAGAAATTCGCAAATTCCAGGCCTTGAATTCCCACAAAAAATCTCAAATATTTCACTCAACATTGAGAGGTTGCAAAATCCAGGGGAAACCGTGGGAATATTGGACCACATTGAGAATAGTGGATTACGGTAATTGGGGGCATAAAATGAATGGGAGTAGTAGTAAAATGGAAAAAGTGGAGCTAAGAGGCCGGCGGATGCTCGTAGAATACCACTTTTTGGCGATTGGGAGTGAATTGTAGCGGCCTGGAGCCGGGAAAACTGAAATTTTGGCCGCTCGCTGGGAGGTGAAGTTGTGGAAAAGTTTGGCGAGAAGCTAAGCGTAGGGAAACTTGGAGATTATGGTATATTAAATTTTGAAAAATGGAAACTTGAGGGCTTGAGGTAAATAAATTAATTTCACCGATTTGTTCATGTTTTTTGCCTCCACCTGCTTTTTCAAAATCCCAGACAGCTGGGGATCTCAGCTTTTCGGGAGGTGGCGGAGCAAAATAGGTGAGCGACGACTCATCCGGGATTTATCCTTTTGGCCATCCAACAGATTCTGGGCGGTTTCTCCGGATAATTTGTGTTACCATGAACAACAAGGTAGCCGGGAGAATGGAGATTACGGTAAATTTTCCAGCTCTAAAAACTCGTTAAAATGGCAAAAACAGGACGTTAAATAATTCACGAAAAAAAGAAGATGTTGCCGTTAATCAGAATTTTTGAAAATGTTATAAATGTTCCATTTTTAGCGGTTCGACGATGCTATTCGAGCCCTTCATCTTTAAGTAGTTCTTAATCAAATAAAGTGATATCTGATTATTATATAAAATATGGGTTTCGACGCTTATTAACAAAACAAAATTACTGCTTTTTACAAATGTTCCAAAAGTACCATTTTTATGTGTCGACTACGCTACACTACTTGAAGTACCAAACCCCGAGTTTCCGATACTGTACGATGGACGTCTGATACACGGGCAAAAAGTTAGACAGGTGAAACAGCGTAACCAAGTCTACTGCCGGATAGGAAATCTAGAGAAGCAGGATTTGACGTTTGAAGTACTCCGAGAAAATCCGGCTTCTGCCATTTTCTGTAGTTCATAGCGCGGGAGCGTGCGCTTTGAGATTTCAGGATGTGATCAGGCAAACAACATAATGACATTTGCGTTGGAGGGGTTCTTGAAACAGGAACTGTCTGGCGGTGAGACATCAGGATGTGTGGAAAGTTCGTCGTTTCCAAACCATGCATTTCCTGTATTTATTCTTCGAATTTTTCCTTTCCATATACGTATTTTCGCGGGTAATAAGTTTGGCCGCGACCCGATGAGAACGCGCGCAGCCCTTTCTTCTTGCCGGACAAATGTGATGCGTCGCGTGTCGCGAGGCATGATAAGGTCTATATGCAACCCAAAGCAATAAAATGCATAGTCATTCTTTTGCCGTACGCATAAAGGGACCGAAACATAACTTACATCTACTATTTGTCATTTTTAGTTTTTTATGATGCTAATCTAGGCTGCGCCAGTTTACGATATCTTTGCTAAGTCACTTTTGGCTTCGATTCAAGATATAATGACTGCAGCCAGCTACGCTAATCAAAGGTTACGCTACGTAACGCTACCATTATGCTAAACTACGATAAACTACGCTACATAATGTGCACTACTTTTCTGGAAAATCGAATTAAGCCTCTCAAAAAACAGCCAATTTGCCCAATACAATCTATCCATGACCGGCATGATTCAAATGACCTCTCTCCATTCCCCAGATCAAAATTAGGTCCTGGCTTTTGCCAGGCGAATTCATTAGGCCTATCTCTCGTGCGAAATTGACGTGTCATCTAGTTTTTAGCGAGGCTCCTCCGCGCGCCATCGACCACCGTACACCCAGGGGCAAAAAACCTCTGGATCTAATTTCGGCGACATAGAGATACGGTAGCCTGCCTCGGACCTGGATTCGAATTTCCCCAGCCAGTATCACACCCCAGCGATTTCCTGGTTAGGCAACTACAAGGGAGGGTACGGTAGTTTCCGGTCCAGCTCTCGTAAAAACTAAAAAATGACATGTACCCCTTAATGGATCGTAAATCCGCTGGATATTTAAGAAAACAAATTTACTCCAAGAATTGATGATTCCAACAATCCAAATTTTTTGAGCATTTTTGCGTGGCCAAAATCTTACGGTATACCGTATTTTAATGTGCTTTTTAGACCAAAAGGCGCCTCTTATTAATTCACTAACTAAAAGCCCATTTGCTACGATTTCTTGTTATAGCGCGCCCATTTATTTAGCATTTTTCGCTTTTCACGAACATTGCCAAAGACCGTTTCCAGCTTTTTTGTGACGCTGTTTCCAGAACATCAAATATTCGCGCTGGCTACCGTACCCGAAATGCGTGCTTTCTGGTATGCTCGTTTGGTGTTGTAGTCTTAGGCACCGGATTACGGTGGGCTTTTTGTTTTGTAATTCTGCTCTGGGAGACAATTGGGCTGATCCTCCTTTTTCTTGGGCGTCCTGTCTGGGTCTTGAATTAGGACTAATACGGTAGTTCTAGAAAGGGAAACTAAATGCGAATACCGACGTAATTTGGCCTAGCGAAACGGGTTGTTTTTTAAAAAAGCCTTCCAGACATCTTTGAATTTGAGGAAAATTTGGTAAAGTTTACAGACTACAAGCCCAACACGGACCAGCGTAGGAGAGTTGAGGGCAGTGATTCGTAGCCGGTTCGCTTTCTGTTCGGGCAGGGCCTAAATCATTTTGCTGGTGCTCGTAATGCGTTGAAACGCACTTGCGTGAAAGTGAAACTTACCTTTTTTCGGTACAGGAATCATCAACCTTAGAAATTATTTGGTTAAGTCTTTTGAGAATTTCGCTCTGAAGTTTCGGAGTTTGAGTCTGATTTCGTAGTTTTTTCGTTGAACGTTGAAGGAGTGTGGTTTCCGGCGACCCAGATCGAGTTACGGTAACCATACCTCGTTGAATTTAAGGCCAAAAATCACTTTTCTTAATCGGAAGAGCAAAAATATGACTTTCGAGCCCTGAAAGTAACACTTTTCTCGGACTTACGCCCGTGCCTGTTCAACACCACCCTCCGAAAGCAGGAAGTTCCCACCACCCCGCCTCCTCACCTTGCTGCTACCTCCAAATATTTTTGTTTTCCGGTACCGGAAATAATTGCCGGGCAACCGCCTGGTCTCTCGGTCTCGTCCACTTCCGATTGCCGGTGGGGCTCCAGTGACCGGAGAGCAAGAACGATAATTGGGTCTCCCCTTGATTTCCTAGAGTATTCACAGGGTTTTTGGTCTCCATTTTTACGCGCCGCGACCAATTCTGACAAACCCTAAAAAAATCGACGCCGGAAATCTGGAGGAACCCTCGAATAGGAAGAGCCTGGGGTTTTGTTTGTACATCCGAGGAAACGCTGAAATAGTCCCGCCTAGAAGAAGGAGACCATTTTATTTTAGCTACCGAGAAACGACCGAGGGGTGACAGTGCACCACATGGCTGTCTTTGCTGATTCTCTTAAAAATACAGAATTTGGTTTATTATGAAAAGAGATCCCGACTTTTTTAAATTAATTCGCCCACTTGGTTTCATTCAATCTTTAAAAGGCGCAAACCGACATTTTTCACTCATTTAAATGTTCATTTTTTTTCAATTTCAATGCCGCAAACATACAAAGTTACAGTAAATTTTCAACATCCCCAACAAGCAAACCCAGGCCCTGGAATTCAGATCAACCCACTACCCGGCCCTCTTTTTGAAGGGAAGGGGAAGAGAGAGAGACGAGGGGTTGCTGAAGGTGCCTGCGGCCCGGCCGCCAGAGTCCATAGAAATTCCGCCGCCGACCAGGGTTTCAGAATGAGGCAGATATTACCTTTAGAATGCGATAGATCGCCCCTTTTAGGATGATTGGTCTCAACAGCTAGCCGAGAAGTCAAAAACCGCATTCAAGAAACTATTCGTTTTTGCGTTAGCGTTGCTTTAGATGATAAACTTTCTGAAAAGATAATCTACAAGTTTGTGACTCCTTTGACGAGTTGCACATTTTTCAGCGTCGATCAAAATCCGTCAGCTTTTGAGTTTCACTTCCTTGGCTCTGTAACCGAGCTGTCTGCGGCCGCGTCGCCGCAGGGTGCGAAAAATAATTTCCTAGCGTGTACAAATCGCGTTCCGTGATGAAAAGTAAGGCTTTCCAATCATCTTATCATACAGTACGCCTATTTTGATACCTTTATCACAATAGATCTTGTAGTGAACCATAAAATGATACAGTTACGAGGTCCGCCAGCCAGAATTCCTCATCATCTTTTTCACTAACAGGACGGATAGGCCAAGGATATGTATCTTGCTAGCTCTCGTAGTAACCGGGAAGAGGCCCACTGTACGCACGTTGCGGGCGTGGGGCACGAAATGGCAAGAGGTATTTGGCTGCCAAGGCCCGCTTTCCTAATTGCGCGACGCGTGTCAAAACTGCAGTAGCTATCTTCTAGCTGTTCCGAACCTAACCGGAGGATTTTACTAAAAGCTCGCCGGTGTGTCGTCCTGGGCTGCAGCCGCGAAAGGAAAATAATTCACCTATCGAAAATCACGAATTCGTCGCGCATCGGAAAGCCGGTGGACACGTTGCGTATGCGTGCGTATAAATCCTACTGGAATCCATAATGAAATATAGAGAAATTGGCGTGTGCTTCCTTTTAATTATAAACTAGGCCAATAACATTTTTATTCGATAACGCTTTTTTAAATTACGCGGCACTTGACGCTATTGTTGTAAAACAACGTAGCCATGATGTCTCCTGCCCTTGCATAGACTATTCCATTTTTAGCGCTTATTGCTTTGTTGCAAGCTGCAGGAACGTATTTCCGGATCAATCTAATCCGTTGGTGCACTCCCCGCTAATTGGTCAAACACCTGCAAAACATATTCGAGACTACCACCCTCGCCGCCCAGAATTTCCGGCCACGGCGGCGTGATTTTCAAAACGCCCGCTTTTTCTGCTTCTACCTCACTTCCAGAATATAATCGCTGTTCTATACTCATTTCCGGATGCTCTGACCCGGCATAATTGGGTCCATTTCCGGTGGCATCTGGGGGTGGTGAAACGGTTTTGGGAAATAAATCTGGGAGGATCGGGATACAAAAAAATTAAAAAAGCGGAGCTTTAATTAAAAACTCAATTAGTGAATCTTATATTGATCGAAATTCTCTTGATTATCCCACTATTCTCTCTCTCTCTCTCTCTCTCTCTCTCTCTCTCTGTCTCTCTCTCTCTCTCTCTCTCTCTCTCTCTTCTTCTCCCTGTTTCACTCACTAGTTCTTTCTTCCTACCTTACTCTCCTCACTCACTCTCTATCTATCTATTGCGGTCTCTCTCGCTCTCTCTCTCCTGACTCTCTTCGTCTCTTTCTCCGTCCTCTCTATGTCTCTCTCTATGTTCTCTCCTCGCTCTGTTCTCAATGCCTCTCTCTCTTTGACTCTCTATGTCTCTCTCGCTCGCTCTCGCTCTCTCTCTCTCTCCCTCTCTGACGCTCTATGTCTCTCTCGCTCTCTTTCTCTCTCTCTCTCTCTCTCTCTCTCTCTCTCTGTGACTCTCTATGTCTCTCTCGCTCGCTCTGCCTCTCGATGTCTCGCTCTCTCCCTCAAACTCGAAAGTACGATAATTACTGTTTCCTACCCACTCCTACCAACTACAAAATCTCCACCTGCAAGGTTGTGACTAACCCAAAAAAGCCAAACCCATTTTTTCCCTTTTCCAAGTTGCGGAAAACTTAGCCGGTACCTCAGTGCCTACAATTCTAGTGCCAGCACCCAGACCCAAAAACCTTTAGTAGTCACAAGGTACCCCGGGGCGTTCGACCCACCTAAGCTGAAAAAATTCAAGCCTACATTTCTCCCGGCCGCAGCCAGCCCAAACTTTGTGTTTTTGGGTGTTTGGGCAGAGAGCGGGTCACGGAACGACTACATTTGACTGGGCGGGTGAATGAAGGGGAAGGCTGGCATTTTTCAGGGAATTGTCTGAAGTCGAGAATTTTGGAGGATTAAAGGGACTTGGAGGGCTGGAATTCCGTTCCGGAAAAATCCTCTCTATCTCGGCGTGGCGTGAAAAGAAGGAGCCGAATGGGTTCGGACCACATATAAGCCGGAAGATGAGAATAGCTATTTTGCTGGCATCTGTCGAGATGTTTTCGCCAGCAGAGTGAGCCTTTATAGCGATTATTCTTAAACTGAACGCTTCCGTGGCCGAAAAAGCCCGAAACGGATAAATATGACAATTTAACTGGGTGTTTTATTTTGGGTAAAATCGACGGAAACCGTAAATACGTACGATGAAGCTAAGCTCCCAAGCTGGCCCTAGTCAAGCCGAAGCGTAATTAAACCCTGGCTCATTCAAAGCATACTTTCTGCTGCTCATTCGAAACGACAGTAGCGATCTGTAGCTTTTACAACCGCCCCTTTACTATATACAACCACTTTTACTACTATTTTTACCCGTCTGAATGCCCATCTGTAACTGACTGATGCTCAGTTTTTTTGTTTGCTTTCTTTTAAAAACGCGTGGAAGTCTGCGATGGCTCAGGATTTCCCACGCATTTTGACTCGAGCGAGACACGACTGTCATGCGTGCTTTTTTAGATTTTCTCGCACAAAAAAATTCCTCTTCATTACTCCCAGGCGGACGTGTGCAGCTAAACACAGGCATGGTGCATTCGCCATTTTTTCAGTATTCACCTGATTTACCGAGAATACGATACCCGTATTTCTTTTTATTTTTTGTACCCCCACAAAAATCCAGAACTAGAACTGAAAGTCGATCGAAGACCGGGAAGAGCACTTGGCGCAAAACATATAATATATTCTTGTCCGCTGACACCGCTCGCCATCACACGGCCTCTGGGGACCCGTTTTTGCAACAATTCCCCACTGTTCATCTTGTCTGCAGAATTCTACTAGAAATTACCCGCAAAAAATACGCAATTTATCAGGAAACATCACATGTATCGTTGAATCGGAAAGTAGAAGATGAAAACAAGTTCGGAATGCAAATTGGGGAATATCGAAAATGGAAAATCAGGAAAAGGAATTAAAATTATTCATAAGTTTAAAAGTATCTTGTAAAATTGTTGATAAATTCCTAGCCCCAATAAAATAACGTTGTTTTGATGCTAATTTGGGTCAAAAAGTTTACTAAAATGGGATACAATTAAAACCAGTAAACGCAATCTTTGCAATGTTAACGTTTTTTGATTGAATTTGAAGGAATTCAGAAAAATTTATACAAACTTTTACAGTTTTCCGATTGAAAGAAAAAAATACGACAGAATAAGGGAATAGAATAATTTAATTTACATTCAAATTTCACGCGGAATCGGCCAGATGCTCAGTTCCCTCTGCAGTATGGCTCTCCACTATCGACGAGGGTGATGGTTACTTCTGCTTGCGCTCTCGACCGAGTGAATGCCGACGTTGTTCCCAGCTGAAAATGGTTCGTTTTAGATCATGCCACGATCGTGATCACATTCATCCTCGCTCGCTAAATGCCCAGTTGGGAGTTAAAGGGATCAGAGCTGCTCAATGGAAGGAAGAAGAGGAGGGAAGAGATCAATTCAGCCGGCTTTTATAAAAGAAAGATACTCACCGAACAGCCTTCCCGATCGTCTTCCCAATCCGTCTGCCAACCGATTGGCTCTTCATCGAATTCGGCTCGTCGTCCACGAGTCGAGCGATTGGAACTGGGGAGGCGAGAGGGGATGGAGGATTTTCTGAAGAGCGGTAGATACTTCCGGAAATGGTGGACGGGATGGTATGCCAGCAGAGATACTTTTAGAAGGACGACATACAGGGACGTAGCGTAATACCTGGCGCCAGGGGCCAGGCCCCAAAATCGGCGGGGCCCGGATATTTCGCAGAGGGGATCCCTTATGATTTTTATTTTCTCCTAAAATTTTGCTGCCTGTGGCGCTATTTTTCACGTTTTTACTGTTATTTGTAGAGCTATGTAGCCTTTTTTTCAATTTTTTTTGCCTGCGGCGCTGTTTCTCGTTAAATTTTTGAGTTTTTCGTAAAAAATTTTTCGGGCCTCCCGAAGATTTTTTCTAGCTACGCCCTGACGACATGTAGAGGCCGACGCAGGCTAGACTTTCTAAGAAATAGCAGACCCCGAGAGGGCAAAAGCCAGCAGAGAAATTTTGGAAATAGCGAAATTCCATGGGAGGGGCGTGCTAGCAGCTGATCTCTTCAAGGGACGTCAAAATTCGGGCGAAGAGCGGGCTCGTACAGCGTTAGCAGGGAAAGTTGGTACTCAGGGAGTGTAGCGCGCAGCACGATTCTGGAGCAGGAAATAATACCGGTGGGGAGTTTACTCCTGGTAAGCGAGCAGAAAATTCTCATGCCCTCAAATCCTAGCAGAGGCAGGTTCCAGAGCTTATGTAGGAAAAGCGGAAACCGAGTAGGGGCAGACTAGCAGAAACTTTTTAGGATCAACCCAACAGGAGGCAACTAGCAAAGATTTTTCGAAATGGTACTTTCATATATGAGGAGGGAGAGAGTGAGAAGGCGAGAGAGAGAGAGTGAGAGAGAGAGAGCGAGAGAAGAGATTGAGCTACAGAACGAAAAAATTACTGTATACGCGACGAGACACCAAAATGGTACAGGTGGACCGTCCTCTCGTCCTCCGCCTCGGCTTTTTCAGCATATTTGCCTAAATTTTAAATTACGCTTCTTTTCTACAATCCTAAATATGCAATTTCTTGGATTTTTTCCATTCGTTCCCCAAAACGGCTGTTACCTCTGCAAGCAGCAACGGTTAATGCAATCCTCAATTTCCATCCAAAAGGCCTGTGCGCATTCCCACAATTAGCTGCCAAAAGAATCGGGTTATAAAAAAATTATTCAATTATTAAGATTTATTAAAAGTGGTGTGGTAATAATAATATCCATCATATGCGCAAATAATAATATTAATAATTATCGTAGTAATAATATAATTAATATACACACAGTGGCACTACAAAAATCTGATTGATATATGTAAATCAATCATCATTGGAAAATTCGTTATGAAAGGGCGTAGGGATTCTGATTTTTGGGACGGACCGGGATGGCAATTTGCATAATTCTTTTAAGGCCAGGATATCGTTTTTTGTAAATTATATTTTCAAAAAAATTTTCGATATTCCGGATTTAAAAAACCATGCTAATTTTAATTAGTACGTGTATGAATTTTTGAGACCATAAATAAATATTTTCTGATGCAAAATCGGGTGAATTAAATTGACGGAAAATCACAGAACACCGGGCGCTAGTCAGTAATGTATATCAGGTTGGATAATAAGTTCTGTCACAATTTTTTGGAATCGCTTGTTAAAGCTGCAGACGTGCGCATATTAATAGTGTGATATAGGGTTTGATAGGTCTCCTCAAGCTCTACCTTGGGTAGACCCTCCTCGCACCCAAAAATTGAGAGTCGCCGAGATAGAGCTTCGAGAAGTTTTCCGCAAAAACGTACCAAACCTATTTTGCAAGCTATCTCTGCATAGAGCAATTTGC